>VZRV01023443.1:31607-63686 GCA_013398115.1 Falcunculus frontatus | reverse complement strand
AAATTTTGTTTTTTTACCCCCTCGGGGTTCCTGCCCAGTAGAGGGGGGGGGGGGGGAAAGGGGGTGGAGATTTGGACAGGGGGAGGGATGAGAAAGTATCTGCATAGGGTTTAAGTGCTGTCTGGGGTCACACCATGACAAACCTCCAAAAAAATGACAAGTTTATATTGAGATGGAAGACAAGACACAGACACAGTTCTTTGTTTTAGTTTTTGTAAAAGCTAGCTACCTTAGGCATCTGTTAAGAGAATTATTAACTAGTTCTCTTACACCATATTTTGCACTTTATGTCTCATCCATGGCTTTTCAGCAGCTTAGCAGCTAAGGTAATTAACATGAAAAAAAGTGGTTGAAGGAGGACAATGAATCCTCACCTAGGTTATAATAACAACTGTTCTTGATTCAAAGGGAAGCTTTTTAAAATACCCATGTAGTTTAGGATTGGGCCTCTGAATCTCAGTTTAGAAGCAGCTAATACTTTCTTTTTACAAAACATGCAATTTAAGCTGTCTACATTTTCAGATATTTCGGTAATTTTTAAATAAAACTTGATATATGCTTGTTTTGAGGGAGGACTTTAACAGAACAAGTTTGGTTTAAAATATGCTTTCCACTCATTCTTTAAATCTGGTCCTTCTATTTTTTTGTTAGATATTTTAGGGCATGCACTGTATAACTTAAGTCACTGGTATTTAGATGCTGAATTATAAAACATATCTCGTATCTAAGCCCAGGGATGTTCTAGAAATAAAGAATTTGAAAAAGAGAAAAAAAAAAAGAACAACAATAACAACACAAAAAACCAAGCAAAACCAAGCAGACATTCATCTGACACCATAAGCTTGAAACTCTCAGCAGTCACACAGTGAGGTTTCCTAGCCAAGGTCTTTGCCATTTATACTGCATTGTGTGAAACATAATTTAGTGTTTGTACATTATTATAAGTCCTGTTGTCTTTTTTTTCTTCCTTAAATTATGTATAATAATCATGAACATAGCTAACAAAGCAAAAATGACAGGCTTGAGTATGGTATTTTATATAATATGCAGTTTCATTTGGATGAGGGTGGCAATGACGACAAATTAAGTAAATATTGGGCAACAGCCGTCTTTCAGTTGAGTATAAATTTGCACTGCCATCACACCCATCTGTCCAGTCAGGCTGTGGGAACATTGATTATGTCCTGCTACAATCTTTTTTTTAAAAATGTCAAATTCAATCCCTTATTAGACTCAGAAAGCAGCATCTTTTAATTTTATTTCAAAAAGAGATAAAAATGCTTTATACATATACTGCAGTATAAAGTAAATATTTTTACCAATTAAGAACAACTGTCCTTGAGTAATTATCGTTACAAATCTGCCAGTAAAGCTGTGCTTCTCTGTGTACAAATGCTACTAGTAGAATATCTACACTCTTAATGGCCCCTTTTTTTTGCTGACTTAGGGAGGAGTGATCTTTCAAGTATAATTCCAAACACTACTTTTTTTTTTTCAAATTCAAAATCAAGCTGGTAGGTACAGTTGGAAGATACTTTTATCACAAAAGCAGTCAGAACAGAATCATGGATATTCTTCTTCACTAGCCCAGGAGCATAGTAGAGAAGTTGCAGCAGCAGCACGTTTAACCAAAATTTTCCGTGATTAAGGAAGGATGGTCTTTGTCAATGGGGTAGCATCCAGAAAATACCATCTGCCTGTTTTATTTTCACCTCTGAGTAGGTGAATTGATCCTTATCACTCAGGTTCTTCAAAATATTTTACATGAAGTAGAGGATAATACAGGCATACATGTATAGAAAAATAGGCCATCTCAACACTGTCTTCTCTGAAGTGTTAGAACATCATTTAATATTTGGTTTTCTGTTAAAGAGAATTAACATAATCCACTGTAAGATTTGTATTTATGAGAATGTTTAATAAAGTTGAAATGATACCTGCAGTGGAAATGATTACTTGAAGCACAAGTAATATATATGTATTAAAAGCCTGGCAATTTAAGCCCTTTCTTAAAAATTCTTAAATCTTTTACAGCTGCTTCTCTTCTGTATTTAAGAAACTTTGGTAGAAGCTATAGTTTTGTTATGGATTTAACAATAATGATACTAATAATATGGTGTTCTACTGTCCTTGAATCTCATAATTAATTTGCCACACTTCTTTCACTGGAAGTTTGTTCTGTTCCTTATTATCTACAGAATTTTCCCACTACCAGCAAACACTCCCCTTTCAAAGTTAATATTAAACGAGAAAATTAATATGTATATGCATAAACTTATTTCTCATGCATTTTAATAGCAAAAATTATAATAAAAAGATCAAAGTAGCCATACTAATACAAACGCTAGGCTTGTCCTGCATCTTAGTCCTGCTGGTAGTCTAGATGATTTTGATTGCATACCAGCATCACATTTAGCCTATATGTATGTCATTGTCAAACGCACTGGAATAAAGAACCTTTGAGTTGCCAAGATTTTAAAAAAAACACGTTGAATACAAGATACTGAATTCACTCTTCATCAGTGGGTGCAACCCATTCAGTAAAGTAAAAGCATGTAGCTGTGCAAGACCAACCCTGGCTACTACTTCCATCTTTTTCAGGGGAGTATGTTAAAACACAGGAGCCATTACCAAAAATGTGGTACAAACTTCCAGCTAATTATAGTTTTGCCATTTTTCTCTATGCTGATTTTTTCCTTTAATCTTCTCCTTTTTTTTTCCAGTCCTATTTAGTGAAATATCTGCTTTCAAGTGAGAATACAAGAGAATCTTTTTATTGGTTCGTTAATTAGTAATGAGTGGGTGAGACAGGTCAGAAATTCTTGTAGTATTTTCTCCCACTTATATTTTTTCTTCCTTATCTTTCTTTCTCTGCATAGTGTTTTTATTTTTCCTTTTCATCATAGAAAGCGAAAAAGTTTAAAGAAAGTTAGACTTTATAATCTACTTTTCCAAAGAGAGTTTTTGCACACCCACTGCTCTACAATATAAACGAGAAATTATTTTCCTGAATTTTCGTTGCAGCCACTGAAATCCTTCTTGCAACATGAAAGTGTGTTCCTTTATTTTGGTTTTCAATCAGTGTTTGTAGTTAGTAGTTAGTCCCTTTGCAGGTGGTTATACATTAAATCTTTTTGTCTTTCAGTGATGCCAGATCTGTCTCCATTTCATCCATTGTCCTCAAAGTACTGAAACTTTGCTTTCTGCAGTATTTCACAGACAAGAAAAGAGAGCATTATAGGAAACTGTGGTTCCTGGGAGGCAGATGGAATAAAGGAGAAAAGCTTACAAAAAACATAGCTCAAGCTCTGTGCAAAGGAAGGTCCCTCTTTCTGACAGGATTTTACTTTTCTGTAAAACAAATTGGTTAATTAGGACTATCCTCTCTCAAAACTGTGTTCTATCACCACAGGACTTTTTCTTAATGGAGCTCCTGGACATCTGTATCAGATTTGTTCAGCTGTAGTTTTCTTCTTTAATTGAAACTAGACTAAAATGAAGTAAAAAGCATGTTGAAGTTGCTGCTTCCTTTCTACTGTCTATTTCTGTGTGATAGTTATCAAAATGTTCAGAATTACTTTCTTCTCCCTAATCTTTATTCTCACACAATGTCACTAATGTGTCAATACTCAGAGCCATCTGCATTGTTCAACCAGCAGAAAGAATCTCTGATCCCCATGAACTTAAGTGTGGGGAAGCAGCTCTCCTTTGATAATACAAAAATCCAGTCCCATTGATTGTTTCGGTCTTTTGATTATGTATTTTTTTTCCCTGGAGTAGGTGAAGAAAAGAAAAATCATGACTAGGCAGTCATGGCTCCAACATCAAAGAAAACTGCCCAGTTTTCAGCAAGGTAATGAATGTCACATTGGTAGGGACTTGCAAAACTGGGAGAACAACATAGGCCAGCATTTATCCCCACTACTCAGTCCTAGTTATTCACTTAAATCAGTGGCATCACAGCAATAACTGGTGATCAATTTTGTTTCTACAACCCTGAAATTTTAAAGTCTTACAGGAGATCAGTAACAGCTGCATGGGACAGACTTTGTTAACGTCAACAGAATTTCACGCAGTGCTAATTTGTTGTAGGAGAGCTCACCTGTTGTTTTCAGAATGCCAAAAACACACTGAGAGTTTTGAACAGGATAACAGCAAGAAAAATAAAGTTCATAAACACACACTGCACTATTTTAATTAAACCTAGTTAGAGTACTAAATAGCTAGAATCAAATTAATTACCCAACTTTATTTAGGAAAGGAGAAATTATTGTAACTTAGAAAGACTGAATTAGATAATGATTTCTGGATAAAACTTGACAGCACCAAACACAAATAACCATTTAATCCCAGCTGCGCCCTGAGACAATTTCAAACCCTCTGAGTATCTGTACCGTGACAGATATTTTAACAAAGCTTGTGTCCTGGTTTCTTCCAATACTTCTGTTTGTTTTCCAATAAAAAATCTTGATTTTTGACATCCCGGTCATTGTGTATTGCAGTCCAAAGAAAGGTTCCTCTTGTTTTTTTAGCACTATCTTCCAACAGTTCAGTATGTGAACTATGAAAGCCTAAAGTTTCTATTTCTGATCTTTCATTCCTTATATGCTTTGTAAGTAACATCTAAAACTTCCTCCATGTTTATTCTTGAGTTCTTCTTTTTGCCCTTCCTACTGGGAAAATGTGTCATGTTTTCACTTTGAAAAGACTGTCACTGTTCAAAGGTTCCTGCTGGTTTTAGAGAACACTAGACGATTTAGAGACATTCCCGCTCAGTACTGCTCACTTGTCCATAGGACACCGTAGGTGTTTCGTGTAGATATGTTTGTGTTAATTGTTAGCAAGCGCTAGCTTTTTAAAAAACCTTATTTTCTGGTTAACTGTTTCATTTAGGTCTTCCTTGTGACCATTTTACCTGTGATTACTTTGCTTCATCTCTCACTCACATTACTGTTGCACTATGCGCTTGATAATAGTTCATCGACTCAGTAGCTCATCTACAGCTATGGTCTTTTGATGGTCACATTCCTACTTGTGTGTTCATGCTTCAAATCTTTCTGATTTCTATTCTTTCTTCTAAATAATTTTAACTTCTTAGTTGTAACTTGAGCCATAATCAGCTGAAAACATTTGCAGACATCTGGGAAAGGTTTATTTCAAAAATATACAGTATTTTTCTTTTACATAAAGAATTTCAACTTCCCTGAAGCCACCTTTTCATATACGTTGTTCCTGGAAATTACAATAGATACCATTAATACTCAATCATCTCTGTTTCGCTCTTGCCTGGCCCCTGCCTTCCCCTTATTTCCCGTGACAGTCAGTCTTTCCACACACATGCACAGTGAATTTTAGTAACAACACCAATTTTGGAAGAAAAAATATCTGTGATTTTCTTATTTAAGTCCTTTCAGCAATGCACTTTTTGCCTTTCATCTTAGTTTTCAAGTCAAAGAAAGAGGAACAGCTATTCCTCCCTGATACTTGTCATAGAGCACTGAGGGCTGGCCCCTCTGCACCATCAGGGACACTCAGATCCAGAGCGATGGGGCTGGGCTCGACGGCCTGGCCAGGTGTGCTGCCCTAAGATCTACCTGGAAATCTGCATGGCACATAGCTCTCAAAATACTGCCATTTCTTCAAGGGCAGATGGTGAACTCATAAACTGAGTGAACTCAGGATTAGCCATAACCAAGACATTATCTGAATACAGGACTCACATCCATCCAATCACCTCTGCTTGAACAACCAGCTGCAGGCAACCTCCTGGTGATGCACCTTCCAGGAGACACCTGGGCACGACAGACCCTGGGCTTTCCACACGCAGAGTTCACATAGACGGGCAAGCTTCTACAAGTGTCATGCACACAACAGCCATACACTGCCGTTTTGCACAATCTTACAACACACTTCATTCAGCTACTTATTTAGAGCTTCTTTTTTTTATGTAAGGGTAAGGTTTTCAAAAGCAACTAATACTGCAACTAAGAAATGTCTGGGGCATTTCTTGTCCTATACCACTTAATTGTCTTGGAAATTCAATCCTAAGAACTTCATGGCTTCTCTCGACGCTTACAAATCTTAATTATTTCTCTTTTTAAAAAAATTATTATTATTTTGTATTTTGAATAGGTTGAAAAGTTCAGCTAATGTTATACAGCAAAAAACACACAAAGATTTTCCTGATGGAAACATTGAGGCAGGGAGAATACCAAAAATGTAAATTTACGTCAGAGACCAGAAGAGATGCTAAGCCGTGGAACAAGCCTACATATATTTAATATACTTACATTACTACATCTCTGTAGCTGGTATAAATTTCTGTATCTCTAAGAACATCATCTTAGATGGGCTAATTTACATCAGTAGAGGAGCTGGCCCCTCTGACACCTGCTTCCTGTCCTCTCATCATATAGAAAATGGGAAATGCAACAACACTTTATACTGAAGTTTCACAATTGTTCTGATTGGAATTTTGAGCCCTTTGCTTGCTCAGCAGTCTTTCCCGTGTCTCCCATTTGCCAGATCTAGGGGTAGGGTGTTAGGGGTGTGTTTTGTAGTGCTGAAGCACAGTTGCTGAAATTCATGGAACTGTTTTAATTAGGCAAACAATTTTTATTCCTTTATGTATGGAACATGCACAATGCATATTCTTGGATTTTTTCTTAATCTTTTAAAATTACGTATTTTAATTAGCAGGTAATTAATATTCAGTAGTCATTCAGTAACTCAAAAGCTTATGTTCTTTTTTAAGACATACCTAATTAGAAACAGTAATGTTATAATCTAAAGCATTCTATAATCTAAATTACCCCCAACAGAGCTCATTACCTTAGAAATACAAGTGTCTTACTAGAAAAGATACTCCATCCCAAGAGTGCTTTTAATGGTGCTCAAGGTTTTTAGCTAACTTTGCCAGGCCCTCAAACACAGAATATTAAGAAGCACATTGCAACTATCAGGTACTACAAGCTGCCTTTTCTAGGGAATGTTTCTTCTACAGTGTCATTGATTAATTTTGAAATGTAGTTACAACATTTGTAAATTGGTCCCCAATGCAATGGGACACATGTTGGGGAGGCAGTGTGCATGCATCTCACAAATTCATTCAAGATAGAGTCCTTGTGACTTCCTTATCAAATAATAGAGGCAAACAAACGTGAAAGTACATGCTAGGATGTATTCATGCAAACATAAGACATAGGTTGGCATATGTAGCTATGATATGTAGCTTTCCTAGTATATCATGTGCTTTTTTCTCAGCATGTTGTACATCTCTGAGTAACAACAAACTCTATTTCCAAAATAATACTATCTGCACGTGATCTTCTGCATGTACCCTTTATATTTGTTTTCCTTTTTCATAGTTGTACTGCTTTTACTTATTTTTTCATACATATCCTATCTACATCTAAGCATGCAAGTTCCTTTCTAAAAGATATAAAAGGGGAAAAAAAGTACTGAAAAATCTTTTCTGCTGACCTAGAAAAGCATTTGATTTCTTTTTGACAGAGTACACTGTCTCACTCCAGTTGCAGCTTTATGTGAAGAGACAGCAGTGGGAGGAGAGACATGTTCTTGAAACATCTGCACAACCTTGATGCTCCTGCTTCAGATAGTACTTAACAGATCTTTATTACATGTTTTCTGAGAACTAGATAGCTGTCTTACAACAGAAGACTTCAGACTTGTCAGACTTAAAACAGCTCCCCTGAAAATTTCAGCTAGAATCAGCGTTTTCCTCAAGGCATTGTCTGAAGTTGTTGGACTAGTTATTTATGATTTTGCTTTGATTTGTTAGTTAGATGCCCCAAATGAGATGTATGCACACCAAATCATATATTTCCAAGGAGCACTTCTGATGAAATTATCCTCAAAATTACACGAATGATTAATCATTATAGATATATATTACTAATTTGATTGAGGAAGGAAAGAGGACAATGGAAGCTGGTAGTTTTATAGGGTTTTGTTGATTTTCTTCTTTATTTATCTATTTTCCTGAGAAACTTAAAGTGAAGTATGGTGTCTGCCTATATATCCGCCCATGGATGATTTTAGTGGCTTGAATGTACTAGAGATAATACTATATGACAAGCTGAAAACCTTCCTTTCCCTTGAGGAGAGGGCAAACGCTTTCAGCCCTCAGCTTTTAATATGTTTTAACCCATCTTCTCACAACGTCCTCATATCTTATAATTAATTAATTTTAAAATTTTTACTTGTGTGGTTTTTTATATTAATAATTTAAAATGCAGGAGCAGATATATTTATTGCAAGCACTTTTCTCATATCTTCAGATGGGCTGTTCTCCTTTCCACGAGTGTTAAAATGCTGCCTGTTGTGAAAGGTGATCCAGATGAGAGTTGCAAATCAGCATGGCAATATATTATTTTTGTGTAGTTGTGTCATCATTATAACATACTTTTGCATTAGTCTTTCCTAACAGTGTTGCTTTGGCAATATCACAGGGCACTGCACTACTGTATACACAAGATCAGAGCTCACTCCGTTTCTTAATTATTCGAAATCGAAAAGTGATTATTTTCAAGGTCACTATTTTGAACCAATGCTATCAGCCCATGGTGAAACAACATGCTGCTAAAGTTAAACAGATTAAAAGAACTTCCCAGAACGCCAAGTTGAACCTCTCTAACCTCCTACTTTTTCATAAAGCAAAGATATTCCCACTTTAAAGTGAAACTGGGTTTTGCCTCTAGTGTTTCTATATGAAGATTGTCCCAGAATAGGATGGGTCTAATGATTACAAAAACTTTTCATTTCCATGATTAATATTTATTCATTACAAATTTTGTTTTAGATGCGATTTTCACATTCCAGCATTTATCTCTGTGTGTTTATAATTAGAAATAAAGTTTTTTCTAAGCTTCTGATTTGTTAACATGACTAATTACAAAAAAACTCTACACATTTAAAAGTTTTGCCTTTAAATCTTTTCCATTTTCCTAATCGGCCTAACATTCCTTCTATATGTTTTTTACACGTGTTTCTTATTTTTGGAGCATGCATATACTGTTGCACAGAACAGGATTTATAGAGTAAGATTTCTCTTGCTACTTTTGTTGACTCAATGCTTCATATTTGCTGGTTGCACTGATGTTTCATGTTTACTAGAAAGGCATCAGCTAGATCTTCCTCCTCCATAACATATTTAACAAGATGTTGCAAAGTTTTATATTGCCTAATCTTACATTTATATTCCATTTCTAGCACAAATATTTCCACAAATGCACATGCAGGAACTTAAAAAATGGTTCTATGTTTTAAAACAAGTGAAAATTTCCAAAGTATTCTTTTTTTTTTTGGTATAGGGCTATAATACAGAATCATTCATCTGTCAGTTTAAAAGAAAAAGCTATGAAAAGAAAAAAGATTAAAAATAAATATTATAAAAATTTTTGCTAGAAGAGAAACAAAATCCCATAATGTTAGCACATCATATAAAAGAGAACTATTTTCTAAAAGTACTACTTACATAGGTTTAGCATTAGTATATCAAAATCAATACAAGTGTGAAGTCATCACAAAAATTTTACTTTTATTCCTTTCGGCTTTATACACTATTTAAACCATGCAGCAAACAGATTTCTCATCTACTGTTAAATATAGGAAGTGTAGCAAGAATCAGAAGACTTTCTCTTTACGTGTGAAAGCCCACCCAACTTTCAACATATTTGAACCTTCTAACAAAGGGATACCTTGGAAAGGAGTAATAAGAAATTTATTTCAAGAGCAGAAAGAATTAAAGCATTTGGATTTGGCTGTGCAAAGTGTATTTTTCAATTAATGTAAAATAGTTAAATCTGTATGGTACATAATAACCATCTTTAATATTTATTAAGGAGACAAGTATCGTAGCTTGCTGGATTAGGCAAAGTTAGTAACATCCCATCCTTGAATAAAGTACACAGTCATCTAAAATTTTCAAGTCCGCCCTCACCTACATTACTGAATGTATAGAGTGTGTGCTTTGCTATCATCTTTCCTGCTCTTGTAGTGACCCAACAGGGATATAGAGTATAACTTTCTTAGTCTTCAGTGCAATTTGAAAGAGAAAAACGTTCTTCAAAATTTGGTTCTATATTAAAAAGTATTATCTGTAGTGACTCTGAATTGCTGTTCAGGACTGTTGATCCTGAGAGATACATTAGATCAGAGCAAAAGGATTTATTGAAAAACTCAATCAGAGCAATAGATAAAGCAGGTCATTGGGGCAGTTCCATGAATGGAGTAAAAATTTTTAAAAGGAAGAAACCATCAGAGAACAAAGGAATCAGTTGCAGAAATAATGCTGGAGTGCATTTTACACATGTACCGTTTACTGCCTCTTATTTTATTTGCATCCTAATAATTCACTGTTGATGTTTCCCCAAGGGATAAACAACCTTTGAGAACAAACAGAAATTTTTAGTGACTTCTGCCAGATCACAAGGAAAATGGCATATCAATACAATAACTTACAGCTTTACAATAAAAGCTGAGGATTAGCATGTCCAATGTATATGGAATTTTTCCAAAGTGGTTTAAGCAACCAGTATGTTTACTAAATATCTTTGTAGAAGTCAGTTTTGAAAACTCAGAGATTGTAGCACCCCAAAATTTTTCTTCTTTCATTTTCTGCAATCACTTTTGCAAACATACAGAAGGCTCCAACCCATTATCTGAAGAGTAGGAAGGCTTAAAGAATTGTGAAAATTCCAGTTGTATCCGACTGTGCTTCAACATATTTCTCGGTTTCTTTATTATTCAGAACAACAAAATTAACAAATTCTCATTTTCAGGAATGAGCTATTTCAGAAAAATAGCTGCTCTTTGTGGGTGCTCCATTCAGCAGTCGATTCAGAGGCCAGAGTTTCCACCACCATAAACACTGAAGTATTTTCTTGGTGACCAAGACATTCAAAATACTTACTTTAAGCTTACCTTGTACTTGGAAAGTACTTTCCCTTCTAGCCAGCTGTCAAGATGCAACGTGTAACATTATACATTAAGTTTGTTTGGAGAAGATAGTGGTTCCTTCACAGCTTAAGTCTTGAATTACTGTTTCATTTTGTTTTGGTTTTTTTCAATCAGCTTTTGCACCAGTACTTTCCAGCACAGTAAAAAGAGAAGGAAAATAGAGGACGAAAAATGCAAATTCCTACTCTTGCCTTCCCTTACTGCTCATTGACCTACAAAGTACTGCTCAAAGTGAATTACATAAATATGAGAAACGGTCTTTTCTCGTTGTTTTATTAAAGGACTCTTCTGTAGTGCTAACTAAAGTCATTTAAAGACAGTATGAAACCTTGCCTTGAGGATTCAGTTTATTCCTTTCTCTTGCAGAACAAATGAGAAATCATTTAATTGACCTCAAACATATTTTATTGCCAAAAATCACTGTTGAAGATTCATGGTGGACTTACTCACATTTCCTTAGGAAAGACTAGCAATTTTAAAGAAAATAAGAAAGATTTCCGAGTATGCAAAAGTTTAATAGCAGGCTAACAAAGTTAAAAGCCATCATTCTTCCTCCTAATATCCCTGAGCTACTCTTTGGCGGTGCTATGTCTGCAGCCTACAACATCAGTTAATAGTGTATTATTTTTATTGTTTCTGAGGCACTTCTGATCAATAGAAAGAAAGCAATTTACATATGGGTTGTCTGTTGCTCAACCATGCAACAAAAGGATTATACAATATATTCTTTTTTTTTTCCACAAATAAAAATAGTGTACAAATGAAACAAAGGATATAAAATATAGAAACTCTTCAGTAGTACAATCTCACTTTACATTTTCTTTGTTTCTTTACTAAACAAACGACAAAAAACCCTCCATCCAGGTGTTTTGCATGTTAGTAAGGAATATTTTTTTAAAAAAAATTGATAGATGGGAAACAAAAGTTAAAATTAGAAAGATGAAAACCTACCCATTCGTAGACACTTCAGGGATCAAAAACTCCTGCTTTGTCGTCTGTGTGTAATTTTTGCTAGAAGTATTCTTGTTTGTTCACAAGTACTGTAACTTTTCATAATTGAGCTCTTCTCTCTCACTCACACTTGCTTTCTTCCCTTCTGAAGACACACCTTTCCAACCCCCGAAAAAATTGATCTTTCTCAATGTTAATGCCTTTTCTGCTTGCTAAAAATTATTTTAATTGCTCTTTTTCTTGTGGACACCTCGTTCATTTGAATTGCCTCTAATAGTTTTTTTCTATATATGCCAAATGTTGTAAAATACAAGTTTTTGTAGAGCCTGGCACATTGGCAGATCTGCCATTAAAATATATGACACTGATAACCACAAATGCATTGCAAAGAAACAAAGAGTTTGCAGTTGCATACAGAAGCATGTATGTGTATTTGTGTAATTGAATGTAAGTACAAAACAAAGTATCAAAGTATGTAACATTTGTTTAATTCTAATTTTCCCTGCCATCACTATCCACCATATCCTGCCATTGCCTTATCTTAAAAATTACCGAGGTGGAGTGGTTATATTTTCCCTCCATAAGAAAATAATGTTTGAATCCTCACCCGGCTTTCTAAATATTCTCTGAGGAGCTTAAAAACCAAAAGAACTTGGAGAGTTTTTACTCATTCTTATAAAGAAAACAAAAGGGAACTCATGAAGGGGGCAGAGGCTTTATTTTTACTGATTTTGACAGGAAAAAAAGCACCTCTTTGAATGCTGAGTCTCCAGCCTTTCTGTTTGAACAGTCTATCACTACAGAAGTCAGCTATGAGACTGCCAGGATGAAAGAAAGTTGTAAGGGTCAGTCAGGCACAACTCCAAACATTATATTGAAGCACAGCCTTGTGACAGATAAATAGAAGAATGCTTTAGCACTTTAAGTGCTAAATAATAATCTAGCCATTGGCATTGCCTCAGTAAATGGAAAGAGGAATCATCCTTCAGGAGGGACACTGAGGTGTTGGAGTGGGTCCAGAGAAGGGTAACGAAGCTGGTGAAGGGTCTGGAGCACAAGTCCTGTGAGGAGTGGCTCAGGGAGCTAGGGTTGTTTTTCCTGGAGAAAAGGTGGTTCAGGGGTGACCTTATCTCTCTCTATAGCTCCCTGAAAGGAGGGTGCAGCTGGGTCGGACTCCCAGGCAACCAGTGACAGGATAAAAGAACACAATGTCGTGCTGTGCCAGGGGAGGTTAAGGCTGGACATTAGGAAGAATTTCTTCACAGAAAGGGTGATTGGCCATTGGAATGGATTGCCATGGGGGTGGAAGGGTCACCATTCCTGAAAGTGTTTAAGGAAAGACTGGATGTGGCTCTCAGTGCCATGGTCTAGTTGACAAGATGGTGTTTGGTTATAGGTTGGACTTGATGATCTCAGAAGTCTCTTCCAATTTAATTGATTCTGTAATTCCCAAAAAGGAGATTTTTTTTTTTCTTTCTCACCATCCCTTTTTTTCTTTTCTTTTTCTTGACATAACAAGCCTAATTTAAGTTACTCACTGCATGGAGTAGATACTTCTTCCCATGAGGATTGAGGAATTTATGTTCTAACGAGAGAGCTGTTGGGGTTTCTCCTTAACTACAGCTATTATTTCCTTTGTGACAATGGGCTGTAGAGGGAATGGAAGTCACCATCTTGTATAAAAGAAATATTCAAGCCTACATTTTTAAATTGTCACTAGGATCTCATAAAATATGAATTTTCTAATTCTTCAGATATTAATTATTTATTTTTAAATCACTTATTATGTTCTGGTTTCATATGTATGTAATTTATCTTTGAGTGGTCATAAAATGTTTATAGATTATTTTCTACCTATTAGGACCTGATAAAATTCCTGTCCATCTTAAATGAGATGGTTTGTCTCCCAAGTGTGCATACAAATCTCTTCATGAGATAAGTTTTCTGTTCTAAGAATTTTTATCAGATGGGGGGAAAAGAATTTTTTTATAATTTCATGCACAGCTTGGAGAAATTAAGAGACTAATTAGAAAGAAAAATGGATCATTGCCACATGAAAAAGAATAGTCATTTTATACGATGAATTTTGATTTGATTATCCAAGAAAAGTGATGAACTCATGTCATGGAAATAGTCGGTGTTAATAGACTCTCATTTTTCACTGTCAAGGGGGAAAAATAATTTCTATCAGTATATCAAAAGGACTTTATTTTAGCATTGCTTATTTTAAGTATCAAAGAACCTCTCAGTTTTGAGGGTCTCTGAATTTCTGTAAAACACTGGAGATTTTGAAGTATTGGACAAAAGAGGAAATACTCTGGTAGCTGATAAGACATGAGAACCCAAATAACAAAACAGAAATTGAAAGTACACCTCAAAGAAAAATGTATAGTGCATCATCAGAGAATGGTTTCCTAGAGGAATAGCAATTTTTTACATAAAAAGTACTAGGCAAACTAGGCAGATAATGACATCCCTCCTTCTGATATTTTAGCAAAATTTTATAGTTCAAAGTAGAAAAGATGGAAAAATCAACAATGTTTGAACCAAAGATTTCCGTTCACTCTGCTAAGTTTTGGTACTACGTTTCTATTTTCTATAAATACTCCTATGTCTCTCTCATGTATATATCTGTCTTGGTTTCACCTAGGGTAGAGTTAATTTCTGCTCAGCAGCTGTTACACTGTCATATTTTGTATTCAGAACAGGAATAGTGTTGATAAGACACCAATATTTTGGGTTTTGCCAAGTTGTGTTTACCCTGAGTCAAGGACTTTTTTCTTCTCTTGTGCTCTGCCAGTGAGGAGGAAAAAAAGAAACTGGGAAGGAGCACAGCTGGGAGAGGTGACCCAAACTGACCAAAGGGATGTTCCACATCACAGAACATCATGCCCAGTAAATAAACTAGGGGATTTACTGGGAAGAGGGACTGATCTGTGTTCATGGGGGGGGGAGGGCGGGGGGGTGGATCTGGCATCAGTCAGCATGTGGTGAGCAACATGTGGTTGAGCATCACTTGGTCTTCCTTTTTTGTTATTGTTATTATTATCATTTGCCATTACTACTATATTTTAGTTTATTTTCAATTATTAAACTCTTCTTATCTCAACAGGCAAGTTTTACTTTGAATCTCCTCCCCATTCCAATAGAGGTAGGGGGGGAGAAAAGGGGGTTTGAGTGAGCAGCTGTGTGGTGTTTAATTTCCAGCTGAGCTTAAACCATGACAATATCACATACATGTGTGTATGTGGGGGGGGGTATATATATCTATATATGTCTATAGAGATATACATTTATATTTATGGAGAAAGCAAATTGTGCATTTGGTTTTGTTCAAGTTTCCTGAATGACATTCTAGCTTTAAATTACTGTACTAGAAAAATGTTGTTCAGCTTTCAGCATTTAAACTGCCATTCTCAGTAATGTGCTGTTGCTGTGAAAAGAGAATCTATAAATTCTATTAAATAATGATTCTGCACCATAACTTTTAACTGTGACCAAATATGGTTTTCAAAATGCCATAACCTGTGGCAGATTCATGCATTCTTCTTTTATCAATACAGTAAACTGTTGAGGGATAATAAATACCACCTTAAGTATCCACCAGAATTCAAAAACAAATCTCTTTAGGCTGTGGTTATATTTCATCTGAATTTCTCTTCTACAGTCATGAAAGTGATTCCGGTTTCCTACTTGATTGTTTACAGTAAATAGGCAGTAATGAAATACAGATACTAACCAGATATACTGCAAGTCAAACACACACACTTCTTGATTAGTGTTTTTAAAGACAAGGCTCTGAAAACTCTAAATGTACAACAATACACTTGCAGTTCAGCAATGCAGGCTAGGTTTTCTTTGAAACTTTGTAGTTCAGTCCACATGCATCCTTTGTGGGTTTGTCATCTGGCACAATAAGAAAAAAATTAGTCTTCCCTGTCACTTATTCCAGCAAAAGCTGTCATTCAGCAATGAAGCTGGCTGACAGACAAAGAACCTCCCACAAAGAAATAACCCTGAAACACCTTCAGCCTTTTTCTATCCCCTCTAATCTTCTCTTTGAAGTATATCTTTTCCTGAACAAATTCAAAGACATAAAGAATCATTATTTTTTATAACCTTTACTTGATTTTTAGGTCATTCCTGAAAACACCACATAAATGACCTCCAACGATCTTAAAAGAAGTTCCAGACAATTCCAGATTCTAACTACAGAGATTATACTAATTCTGCACATATGAATTTGAATTTCGTGAAAAACATTCTGTATTGATATACTGGATGTTCCCAACCTATAAGTGAAAAATCTCTTACATGTGAACTAAAAAAGCTTATGAGCAAAGACCATGTTTGGAGTGAAAGATATTTGAGGACTGTGAAGACTGTGGCTTCTGTTCCAGACAACCACACTTACCATTACAGACACTAGTTCGGAGGGTTTATGAACCAAAAACCAGAAAGAAATCTCATGTCATTCGTTCATGGAGTGCCATCATTGCAGAATACTGGGCTTGTCCAACAAAGGCAAAATATATATATATATATTAACTCATAAGCATGAGTGAGAAAAACTATAAATATATTTCTAGAGATAGTAGTAGATTAAACATAACCTTAAAAAATGCTCAGTGTATCACACTGATCCATTTTTTCATACACTAAGTTATCAAAGGGTATTCTAAAATGCTCAGTACACTTAGAATGGTTTGATTTACTATCTGTCCAGTATTTTCTTAGCAAAACTGATAAAAATTCTTCCCTACTTTTTCCTTTTTTTTTTAATTTTAGAGGGATAAAATAACTCTTTCCTCATAGGATATGACTGTCTAAGGGCATGACACTGGACACAACTCATGTGCCTATACTACAGCTGAAAGTCATTATTTGCTCAGTTTCATGCATTGTCACTTTTATCAGGTGATAGCTCAAAGCCTTCAAAACAGTGAGATTTTTACTCAACATTATCTGCATCTGTACATTCACAGCTTCACAGTAAATCTCCAAGGACAAAAGCTTCTGGAAGTTGAAGCTTCTTAGGTTTCTCTTGAAGAATATATCCATAACTGGAGGATACGCTTTTCAAGTGCCATTCCATAATACGCCTGCACAAAATATAGATTAAAATCTGGCTTTTCTACCCTTTACACTGGTGCTCCATTATTTTGAGGCTTATTGTATTGAGGATAAATGGGAACAAATTGTAACTTTCATGCATTGGACCTATACTTCACTGTAAAACATTAATACTAATATTCACTACACTGCAGGTGAGCATGATGTTGATAAGATAGTCATAAACAGCAAAACTGGAGTATACACAATTCTCTTATACTGTATTTTTTTTTTAGTAACTTTATCTCAGGGAAGCAGGTACAATAATGTTTCCTACAGGTTTTTTTTCTTGTGCCATAATCATGGGTTTTCCTTTTTACTTGAATTATTGCATGTGTGATATGCACATGGATAACACTGTCTTTATTGTCCTTTATAGCAGGTCACTATTTGAATATTTTTCAGATTTTTCAGTCCCTTCAGACACAATTTATCTGGCAGGCAGTTTCTGGTGTCAGTGTCATTTCATAAGGAAGGATGTGAAAATTACTTGCAGTAAACATAAATAACTTCTGTTTAATAACATGTAACAGCTTCTATTTCACATGGACTTTTTTATCACATTCTGTTCATAAGCTACTGTACACTATATCAAAACACAGCTAATTAATAAAAAACAAGTCTTAAAATATAATAATTTTTCACTTGGCAAATTCTCAATAGTCCTGTAAGTGTTGAATGAAAAGGCCTAAATTAGACAGTCAAATCAAGTCTTTGTCTCATTTCAGCTGTTTGTTGTTTGGCTTTTTTTTGGTGGGTGGGAGGTTGTAATGTTTTTTGTCTTCAGTGATCTCAGATAGTCTTTTATTAGAAGCAGATAGTCTTTTATTAGAATTCAGGGGGACATTTACGGTTTCAAGGCTAGCTTTCAGTATAATCCACCACATCTGCCTTGATAGAATCATGTTCTTTCCAAATACTTTGTTTAAAGAGCACATTCTCACATGTAATTTTTTGTTTGTAGTTCACTCAGCCTGCAATGACAACCTGTGCATCATACTTGACAAATTTAGAATTCTTTCTTCTCCTTTTCCTGCAAAACAGCTTCTTTATTCTACTGAAATTCAATTATCAAAACTCCTTTGATTATTATGCCTTCAGGAAACTAAAAAATGTTTCTCTGTGTCCGTGTTTGTCTATGTACTCCTGGTCTGATTCTGGTCTTTTATTTAGAGTCAAAGTTTGTGAGGCTTCTTTTGATGTGCCCAATGACCAACAATAGCAGTGGCATAAGCTAAAACACAGGATTTTCCTCCTGAACATCAGGAAACACTTTTTTACTCTGAGGGTGAGCAAGAACTGGCAGAAGTTGCCCAGAGATGGAGTCTCCATCTTGAGATTCTCAGAGATCCTCCAGAGCCATCTGTTAGTGGTCCTGGACAACTGCCCCTAGATGGCCCTGCTTGATCAGGAGAGTGGAACCAAACAACCTCCAGTGGTCTCTTCCAACCTCAGACATTCTGTGATTCTTTGACACAGCCTGTGGCATTTTATTGATACTAATGGCTGTATATTATACCTAAAGGGCATTGTCTGAACGCATCATCTATAAAAGCCTATAGAAACAAACATCATTAAAATTTTAAATAGCCTGCCACAGAGTCAACATACTAAAGAACAAAAAGTCTTTGCACTTGACTTTAATACTTCATAATAACTCAGAATAGCTACATCAAGAGAATTTTAACAGTATTATCCCTGGCTCAATTATCAGGTATTTCTGCAAACTTGTTTTGTTTTGCTATTAGTTCTGCTTGAGGAGAAGCAACTTTCTGAAAAGATTAAACAATGTTGTGAAAATTCTGAATCTTTGAAAAAAAAAATGTACTCAAGATATTTATTCATGATTTCTCAGGAAAAAAAGTTTCGATTTTAATGACTTGGGGTTTTTTGTAACTTTTCTTTTAATTCTCTGCAGTATCTATCTGTTACTGTTGTCACATAAGTTCATGTCACCTACTACTTGAAACAGACAAAACACTATTCCAGTCTGCAAAAATCAATCAACTCATAAATTTGAGTTGATTAAAATAATGAAACAAATAGACTTTCAAATAGTCTCTATAGTCAATATATCTAGACAAATAGCCTGCATATTTCAGCTGCCTGTAGAGAGTTCATATGTGTTGAGAGTTCAGCTTGTGTGACAGATGCAGAAGTGCCAAGGTGCAATTCCCTGCACAATTCAGCAAAGATTACCCACATACAACTACAGTGGCACTGCTTGCCACAGCCTGCTTAGGACTAGAGAGAATGTGGCATGTTTGTATGCCATATGAGGGTAGCAGCTCTTATTCCGTGCTAATAAGAGATAGATCCATATGTCTGTTTTCCCTGATAGGGAAAGCTGAAATGTTCAACCTGATTTCAGAATTAAATTGGTATGTTAAGTCTCAACAGAAGGTGAAAGCCAGAAACAAACAAACAAAAAGCCCAAAGAAAAATAAAAGGAATTTGTAAGAAGACTTTCTAAAAACAGCATAATTAATTTGACTTAGAGAACTTCCTGTTATGTATTTGAACCCAGTCCTATGCAAGACAGGGACAATATGTTTAAATTCTACTGAATTTTATTAATCAGTCATTGACTGAGGACCAGAAATCACATCTCTGTATGTTTACTTCAACTGAGTTTCAAAAGAGGCTTAATTATCTTCTTTTTATCAGCTGATTAAGACATTCTGTATTGTATACTCATCTTTTTTTTTTTTTTATGTGTATCATAATCTGGGGAACATGACCAATTAAAAAGTGACTTTTTATCTGTATATAATGCTTAGGGTATTATATTAGTGCACAATACACTTCAGAAGAAAAGCATTTCCGAGAAGTAATGAAACGAAGGCTAATGTGGCAATTGTGGTGTATTAAATGTGGGCACAGCTAATTGTGCGTGTTCTATGTGAATCAGTCTTCTGATAAAATTCATTAAGAATGCCCATTAAAGAAATTGACAATCACATTACCTTTTAGTCCAATGTCTCCTTTCTAACAACATTGACAGTATTGTGAGAATTCTGTTTAGTGAGCTTGTTGCACAGGTGTATTGACAGTAATTCAGTAAAGCAATTTGAAAACCTCTTGAAAGTCTTCAAATTATCTAACTTTAAAGCCATCTAATAAGGCGTAGGAGTTCATCAGATTCTCACTCTTTCCTTCCTGTTTTTAAATAACACATTTATGTACTTTATGAAAAAAGAAATGCTAGACCACTGGCTTGAATCAGTAAAAAATCGTACCATGTAGTGGCTTGCAAAAGGGAAGAAAAATAGCAGTGATGGCAGTAGCCACACTTTGAAGCGTTTGTGGTCAATTTTAGGAATACAACAGAACATATGGATGGTATGCAGACTTTAGTACGTTGAGGGAGCTGCAGAATTAGCACCATAATAGCAATAATCCAATTCTATTCCAGAAGAAGGGAGCATACTCTGAAAAGCCAGCCTGTAAAAATGTCCCGTTTTCTGAGAAATCATCAAAAGCCCAGTTTGAAATTCAGTACACTAAATGTAGTTCAGAAAACATTGATAAAATAATGCCTCATGTTTCTGCCCTATTACTTCTCTATTAGCAGTCTTCTGACTGAAAAAGAGTTCAAATATCAAGTCTATATTGGTTTTGTATAGCCTGGTTTTTGGTAGCGGCGGGGCCACAGAGGTGGCTTCTGTGAGAAGCTGCTGGAAGTTTCCACCATGTCTGACAGAGCCAATTTCTGATGGCTCTGAAGATGGACATGCTGCTGGCCCAATTAGAGAGGTTAGTAATGCCTCTGTGATGACATATTTAAGAAGAAAATCAAAACGGCGCACATGCAGTTTTTTTCTCCAGGGGTGGCAAGGCGCCGCTGCTGCCGCCATTCTGGCTGCAGCCTGCAGTGAGCTACTGCCATCTCGGTGTGGCCCACAGTGAGCTTTGTCTGCCTGGCTGCCCCTAGCCAGCTACGCCATGTGCAGAAGGGCGGGGTGGTGGTGGTGGCTTCTCCTTCCCGGTGGCCCACCTGAAAAGAGGCATTAAATAGCACCAGCACCGTGGCAGCCGCCACCACCCACACAGTGGTGGTGAGGGCTGCGTAGCCAACAGCGGAAACATGGCAAGCGATTCCCCAACGCGGAACTTAGATGCAATCAACATCTCGGTGCTGCGAGATGCTGATAACATTTTTGAATTAGTGGAACTTGTTGGCGATGGTAGCTACAGGCAACAGTTTTTCTTCTAGATACAGAAGAAGAGGAAGTGAGGACATGTAAGAGAGAACAACATGGTGGCACCAAGGTCAGTGGAGAAGGAGGGGAGGGGGAGGACGTGCTCCAAGAGTTGGAGCCAGAATTTGTTTGCAAGTCATGGTGAATACCGTGGTGAAACAAACTGTCCCCCTGTAATCCCTGAAGTCCATGGTGGATGCAGAGATCCACTCGCAGCCCGTGGGAAAAGTGCTTATGCTGGAGTGAGTGGATGCCAGAGGAAGCTGTGATCTAGTAGGAGATCCGAATGGAGAGAGAGAGCCCCTGCTTCCAAAAATAGAGAGAGAAGGCCCTTGCTTCCAAACTAGAGGAGTCTATCCTTAGAGGACTGCACCTTGTGGATAGTGACCCACGCCACAGCAGTTTTAGGAAGACTTTTTTGGCCATGGGAGGAACTCACGACATAGCAGAAGAAAGGCTCCTGTCCCTAAGTGAACTGAAAAATATCTCGGGTGACGAACTGATCAAAAACCCCATGCCCTGTCTCCCTGCACTGTTGGTGAGAAAGAGGGAGGAGCTGGGAGAGAAAAAAAAGAATTTTAAAGGCTTTTTTTACTTCTCATTATCCTACTCTAACTCTGTTAATAATAACTTTACTTTATACCTTTAAATTTGAACCTGTTTTGCTCTCAGAGTGTTTTTCTCCCAATCCTCGTCTCAACTCATGAGCCTTTCATTAATTTTTTTTTCTCTCTCCTCTGCCCAGCTGAAAGCAAAAGAGAGTGAGCGAATGGCTTTTGTGGGTGCCTGGCGTTTGACCAGTGTCAAACCACAACAAAGTTAAATTGCATTTTACATTGGGACTCATCAGAAAACTAACAGGAAAAATGGTGGGGTGTTCACAGAAAAACCTCATGACAGAGACTTATAGAGGTTATACAAAGTGTTGGTTTCAATTAAACAGGGTTTGTACCTCAGAAACACTGATTCATGGATCAGAAATTCAAGTATCAAAATCTTTCCAGAATTCTGAGATTTTCTCTTGCTTGAAAATGAAGAGCTAATAACTGCAGAGCTTTCTGAATTTAGAGCTAATATAGATTTTTTCCTAGAACTTTAAGATACAACTCATTAAGTGACTGAAGCACATAAAGCTGGCCTTAGGCAAAACTGAAGTACTTGTATTTAAATCCAAATCACCCCCAAAATGGCTCATGGACTTATATAACATCGGAGGTGCCAACATTTAAGGTATGTACAAGCATTTTATACAACATTCAATAGATATAATACATCGCAATGTTTCACAATAAAAATCCACCACTTCTATTGCTGTGCTTTTGAGGATATCCATTAGAGAGTAGATCAGCTTATACCTCATGCACACCTCCAAGCCAAAACTAAAAATTTCTTTGTTGGTGCTCTTCGGACACTGAAGACTCAGTCTTTGGATCAGGCTTTTGTTATTATTTATTTATTAAATTCTGAGGTAGTTGCTTGATTTTAAAGCAGATATGAAGAGAAGAGCAGTACATACACAGCAGCTAGAGAACAGAGTCAGAGGTGAATATCTTGTACTCAGCACTATTCCTCGCCCAAGGACATTCAAGGTGGTATCTTTCAGCACCAAGGAAAATGCCAGGCTATAAAGCAGGCCAAGGGGGAGCTTTCTCTTTGCAATATTCACCTGCTTTGTTGCCACTGCACCACTTGTACAGGAAACATAATATTTACAAGGAGGACATATTGCTCTGATCCAGATCAGACCAAAGCTCTGATCTTCCTGGTTAGCACAGTCTTGGAAGGAGAAACCAGGGCTTTAGCTTCTGCACAATGAATTATTTCTATATTTTGTCCAGTGATTGTACTGACTAAGGCAAAAGGTTGACAAGAACCATCATCCATCTGGCCAGACCATTTCCACTTGTCTTCAGAAGAAAATATGCTAGATGGATAGTGAATGGTATATTGAACCAGAGCTCTAAGTGATACATGTTTGTTGAAGCTCAGAATTCTAACCATCAAGCAATTTGATTTACTTGAAGTATTTCAAGTTACATATAATGTTGCATTAACTGAGTGTCAATAACAACTACAATCAATGTGTGAAACTCAGATTTGATAAATAGTTTGAAAGGTAATTTTTTTTTTTTTTTGTGAGACACAGGAAACTGTCCTACCTCGGGATCTTATTTCGTGTTTTCCTATTCTGTCTTTGAGAGACAGCTGGAAGCTAGGGCTTTTAACTGTAGGGTTTTTGTCTTTTGGGAAATTTAGTTTTGCAACTGGCCATTTGTAACAGATGCAGCTTTCACTTACTAGCTAAATTAAAAATTGCACTTTTATTATTGGCATGCAGCATGGGGGAAGATTATGTCAGGGGACCTCAGAGGAAGAAGAGTCTTTTGGTGAAACTGTCCTACTTATTTAAAGATAGATATCTAAAGAACATCGAAATTCTTCCAATCTCTACATATGTATTTCATTAAAAGACAAAAATTACATGAATTGGGAATAAAATAACCCATTTTAAAAAATCTTCCTTATCCATGGTATTTTCTTTTCCTCAAGTTTTGCCTTCTGTGTCACAGTTTTAAGATTTTTCTATCCAAAAAAAACCTCTATGAAGGTTTCTTCTCAGAAGCAGCATCCTTCCCTTGCACTTGCAACCAGGCATTTCTTTTTCCATCAGAAGCTTCCCATAGTGCTGTCTTCTTGCAATATTCTGCTTATTTAGTGATCTACAGTGTGAGATTATAAAACACTATGCTGAGTATAGTAATGCAAAATATATTTTCAAGACAGCAAAGATTTTAATTGTTTTGTGTAGGAATTTATACACCAATTGAAGGGAACTAAGAGGTGTTTAACTTCAAAAACTCCTCCTTACACATCCGATACTGATTGTGGTCAAATGAAATACTGAGTGAAGTATAGTGTAAGTCTTCTCCACATAGAGGTTCTATTGTACATTCGGAGGGAAAAAAAAGGATACTACGTTATTTACGTAGGTAATAAATCATTATTGAGTCTTTACTTTGTCATCTCTATATGAAGCCAAGGAGGAGTCCTTTCAGGAATTCCAAAGATGCCAAACACTTTTTTCCGCACCTCAGCTCTGTATTCCCTGACCATCTAGGCTTCTAGAGAAACTGAACTACTCCAACACAACAGTCTCTAGGCAATTAAGTACAACTGTTTACCTTATCCTGAAGCACTGTCATTTTCTGAGGATTTACAATAACCCAAGATAAACAACACATAATGAAATCCACAGCTGTGTGCATAAAAGATGCTTTTCAAAACAAAGCCTTGCTTGTTAATACAGGACTTTATGTCCTGTATATATCATAACAATCTGAGCTCTGGAAGTAAAAGTTATCATTTTACATGCTGAGATTTATATTTTACCTATTCATTTTCAACTGTGTTAATACTTTCCTGAAATCCCAATCCATCAAACTGATTATTCACAGAACATACACATTGCTTTTAATTGTAAATGTCAGCAAGTAGAATATAATTGAAATACTCTTTCCAACAAGTTCACATCTCTAAAGTTTATTTTATGCTATGCTAAATTAGGCAGCTTTCTTGTGAGATGTTGAGAGGTGGGAGGGGGCAGGGAAAAG
This sequence comes from Falcunculus frontatus, assembly GCA_013398115.1. Classification (NCBI taxonomy): domain Eukaryota; kingdom Metazoa; phylum Chordata; class Aves; order Passeriformes; genus Falcunculus; species Falcunculus frontatus. The sequence continues at coordinate 38,830 of VZRV01023443.1, read as the reverse complement.
ACATGCTGAGGATTTACAGTACACAGGAAAACATTCATAGCTCATGTTCTACCAATAATCTTAAACACCAACCTGGAGCCCCAGAATTATTCTTGGAGCAATAATTATTGATTTTCATTGCCTGATCAACTTATTTGCAAGACTGTTAATTATGCATGATAGCTACTGAAATGAAAAAGACTAGACTGTTTTCATAAGGGCCACCAATATTAGGCAATTATTTTCCTTAACTGAACAATAATTCATTTTTTTTCTTGTTTGGTTGTTTTTTTTCTTTTCTGATTTCAATAGATTTAACAACAGGAGCTCAGTACATTAAAATTGTAGAAACTGAGTATATAGCATATCGGTCAGGTTTCTTTCCTCTTAATTCACCATTCACACCAGACATGTGAGTACAAGTGAATACAGCCAGACTCACCAAAAGGTTTCTGCCTAATGAACGTTCTTACATTTTGCTTTTGTTTAGGAAATTCTTTATATTATCATAACACACACTCTTGTTCTCCCTTTCCTGTTGGTTCAAACTGTCACTTCAGTTCAGTGTCTAAATATCACAAGTTTAAAACATAAATGTGCTTGTATGCTCTGCTAAACTAGGTTTTTGAGCCAAGTTTGTAGAAAAGTCAATTAGAAAATTCAGGGGAAATAGTTCCAAGATGTCTTTTTAACATTAGATGTAAAACAGAGTTTTGTCCTTTCACACTTCACACCAACTTTCCTGAAGTATCTTCTTCAAAATTCACTCCATTATTGATAACTTTCTCAGGTTCTGCTCTATTCTACAATAGACTCTGCCTTTCTTCTGTATCCTGCTTCCTTCCATCGGTAGTGTTCATAGGCCCAGGCAGTACTTTAGAGACACCAGTCTACCTTGCAGATAGATACCCTGAGAGGAACATTTTCACTTGCTGATCAGCAGGTTACATTTTGGTATCCTTTTCCATCTTGCTCTGAGAAAATAAAATGTTTGATTTGTTATACACAATAGAGAAATCATCAATGTAAAGAAATAGACTGTGAGGAACAAGTAGCACATAACCAACTTAATGCTTAACAAGTAATGTTGTGTGCTGTCAGGTTTCTTGTCCACTGATCGAATGCAAGATGGACCAAGGAGATGATAAAGCAGATAATGACAATGTATTTGGGTTACTGTACAGTATGTAGTTATTATTTTTTCCTTCAAGTTTTGGATATGAGAAAAATAAAATGAATAGAATATTCACTAATACTTCCAGCAAAGAAAATACATCAGTTAATTAGCCATACTTTGTGACTTGAATATGTTTGAAGAAAGAAAAGGGCATGGTTAGAAAAAGATATAGCCTCAGGCTCCATTGTTCCTTTGCATTTAGCCCAGATCTTTATATGCATAAATTATCTTGGGTTAAACAGTTCACTTTTTCAAATTACAATATTTACTTTGCCGAATAATTTTGAAAGAATGCTTCCTTTTTAATACCTTGTCACATTCCACAAGTGCAACTGATTTGGTTACATTTTCTACTTGTGGGACACACATGCACACACACACAGAGTTTATTAACCAAATAAGATAGATAACCAGATTTCATTAGAGCAAATGCACTGGGTGGAAATTTTTAACGCTGAAGAGATATTCAGAAAAAGTTCTTACAATTTCTATACCATTGACATTGGAGCTAGGAAAAGGAGAAAAAGAGGAAGTGGGTGTCTGCCAGTCCAAATTCTATCACACATAAAAAATTACTATAGATGAATATAGCTGTGGGGGTTTTATTTATTTATAAATTGTGTTGGCACACACAATTTATAAAATTTATAAATTTTATTTATTTATTTATTGTGTTGGCAGATAACTCCAATAATTTGACTGGGGACATTCCACAGCTAAACAATGTCACTGACTACATCATCAGCAAAAATACTCACAGATTTTACACTGAACCATAATCCATCCTAGCTCAAAAAATGCATTTGATAATATATCTATCTATAGAAAGTTCAGGCATACGCAGTAATTATCTAACTGCTAAAAGCAATGAAATAATCTTCTATCCATATGTAAAATACATTGATAGAGAGCTACATTAGGCCAAGTAGTTTCCTCACAGCAAAAGATTTTAGCATATTTCTGTTGATTTGCATTTTTTAGATACTATTTCTTGATATACCACTAATACTGTGCAGTATGATAAATTTTAACAAGCCAAGCATCATTTCATGAGAAAAACTTGACATTACTACTTAATTCTTTATATCCTAAGCATCTATTTAAACGTGTGTAATATGATATGCTATGAGTTAGTGCAGATTAATCATCCTTAGAAAAGGTATAAGAAGTTTATGAGATCAGCTATATTAAGTCTCTTTGCTATTTATCTTATATGATATTTTAAGTAACTTTTGGACATTTCCAGTTTAATAAAACACCAGAATATCTACATATTCAAAGTCAACTATGAACTGGACTTTTGTAAGCAGTGACAGAACATGATTTCGGAAAATATTTAAGTGAATTATTCAGCAAACTGCAGATCCGTATTCTTCTACATGTATCTTTCTAGAGAGAGAGAACAATGCTCTCATTAGAGTGGGGTATACTATATTCTAAATGCATTTGGAAAAAAAAAAGCTCCAAAAGTTTTCATTTTGAAAGATATATTCCTTATGGAATACACATAATATTTGGCTGAGAAAAATAATTGGTTGTTTTACCTTCTGTTTGCATCTAAGTATTATTCTGTAAAGGAAAAGAGAGAAAGAATTAATGATATGAGAAAAAAAATTAATCTGTAAATCCAGGAATGAGATTAATGATAACATCAGACATGAAGTGCTCAAAAACTAATTAATTCTCTTCAAAACACATTTTTAAGAGCCACACAGTAGTCTTCTCTTTGAAATGATAGGGAGAACAAAGAGGAGAATAGTAAAATCATATTACTATTTAATCTGACATATCCTTCCCCTTAAATTGTTATGGGTTTTATCACTTCTACTCCCACTGTAGATTAGGTCTCAGAATACCAAAATTCTCAGTGTGGGAGGTCTAAGGATTTTCCTCTCCAGAAATGTTCTGAAACTATGGTATTTCAAAGTTGTCTTTAGCCTAGCTTTGACACTTGAAAGGTGATATGTCAATAAAACATGCATTTTTCAAGCAGGCTGTAATATTTATGTTGAATCATCATAATGGTATTATATTAATTCAAAAAATGAAAAGGGAGGTGTGAAGTATTTGTGGTCTGGCAAGTGTTACCAGACAATCTCTTAAGTAGCTGAACCTCTTGATGTTAGTATGATATTACTGTGTAAATGGGAAAAGGTACAGAAGTGCCTAGTAACCTAAAAAATCTAGGGGCAAGCTTCTGATTTTGAATTGTTACACAAGGATGTGTTAATACTGTCCACAAGTTAATTTATCACCATATAAATCTGAAGAATAATGTATCACTGTGATGACATTCTAAATTTAAGTTATGTATGGGTCATATGTGATGTTAAATTAAGTTAGAGTTAAATTTAGAGAATACTTATTAGAGCAATTGTTGTTAATTCCAAGGTGACACCTACAATACATGTTATTACTGTACATAGCAGAGGAATCAGGGGAAAAAAGGACTGTCATTCTTGAAGGAAGGAATGTGGTAGGATACGTGGGAAGCTACTAATTTATATAGACTCATCTGATAGCAGTTCAAGAGGTACAGAGTGAACTGATTATCTGTGGGATATTAATGCAATTCTGTTAGTATGGATGGAAATTTAACTAGGGACTGCCATCACTTTCATGCCAGGCAAATCTCTCTGCTAATTAATACAGAGGCAAAAATAAGTGACTTTAGGTCTACATGAAAAGTTGCCAGGGGAGAAAATTTTATTTGTCTAAGAAAATGAGCTTCAGCATACAGTCATGTAGGAAGTAATATCTGTCACTGGGCCAGAGAGAACACAGTGCTGAAAATGTAAAATAGTTTCTTAACTGTAAAATTACAAAAGATATTGTTGCCTCATGTAAAGGAGTGTTTGTTTTGGCTTGGCTTTTCTCTCTGTTTAGGTCTCAAGTTGTTATAACATTATGTGGACCATCCTAGAGACACGCCCACCCCACCTCAAAAAAACCAAAAAACCAAACCACATTAAAATAGTGAAATTAATTGTGCAGTTTCTTTACTGCATTTTTAGTTCAAAGTACATTTTGGTTGTTAACATCCACACTACATTTCTCTATAAATATATAGAGCTTTTCAGCACACAGTTACTGGTTAGAAAATATGCCTATCCAAAGGCAATGTCAAGAGGTTGTCTATCATTACAATGAATAAATGTTGTCTTCTGCAAGACTACAGAATGCTAGGAAGCATCCCAGGATAAAAAAATGTGGGGATTTATGGACACAAGGAGCATGAAGTTTTTTAGCGCTAGTTTTTTATCATACACTCCACCATGAAGGTCTGAGAGCAACTGGCTTATTTACAAGGAAAACATATGCTGCTTTTTCTCTGGAGATTATTTTTTTCCAATAGATTTCAGTTAATTAGTAAAGAAGTGCAAGACAAAAATGAGAAGAAGAGCATCAAAAGGAGCACTTAGCATTTCTTACCCACAAAGAACATAACCAGGTGTAGTAGCAGGTCAGCATGTCAGAACGTTATGTCCTTCCTCCACGGTAGGCAATTGCATTACACAAACATTTTTAAAGTTCTACCAAAGTGGAAAGACAGAAACAAATTTTCTGTTCTTAGAAAAAAGGGAAAGGAAAAATTGCCAATTTGAAGTAAACCTCTCATCTAAATTTACTAAAAGTCTCCTCTGTCATTTATGGAAGTGGGCCATTAAGTACTGACAGGTTCTGTGTATGGATTTTTCAAAAAGGAGAAGCTGAAGTACTTCTATGAAGCTGACATTTATTGCTGGTACTTATAAGCATCGTATAGGACTAACAGTTTTCTGTTACAGCTATTGAGGCATCACAGAATATATGTGGAATGCATGGGTTATCTGAAATAATCACTTCAGTTAATAGCCCAAGCATTCCATAAGGAAAATCCTGCTAAAGATCACTATAACTTCTATGTATTGCCTGGTATCAAATTGAGGAGTGTAATACTTTGTGCCGACAGAACTTTGCAAGTCAATATACAGAAGAATTTTAAATAGAATGAGGAAAGGAGAAAGGCAATTTCCTTTTTTAATTTTGATGCTACATCAGTAGTCTACAATCCCTAGGAAGTGACTAAATTAAGTGGAGGAAGAGATGACCATCCAAAGAGTGCTTTGGAATAGGCACCTGTTGCATGTGTTCTTAAGTCACTCTGAATTCCCTGTCTTCCAAGGTTCATCCAGCTGCTGAATGTACTGTTTCTTGCTGTGGAGGTGCACCCTGTCTCTTGGCCTGAAGAGATGGGATGAAATACATCATATGAGTTCGAGCTGGTCTATGTGTCACTCATTTGGTCATGCTGCTTTACATGTCAGTTTGCATTAAAAACCACCAGCTGTTTCTTCATTTCAAGAAAAAATGTGTGAGGGAGATCTATCTTAAAACATGCAGCTTTTATCTATTGATGCAGACATACTCCTACTTAAAACATTAAGGAATGTATAGCAAATCCAAGACTTCATCTGTCGATTTTTTTTTCTTCAGCACTTCAGGTCAACTTTCCAGCAGTCTGAAATTATGGACGTATAAATCAATCAATCTGGTCAAGAAATATACAAGAAGGGAAGAACCCTACTAGCTACGCCACTGAGGTTAGCTCAGTTGGTCAGAGCACAGTGCTAATAATACCAAGGTTGTGGATTTCATCCCCAGATGGGCTGTTCACGTCAGAGTTGGACTCCATGACCCTTGTGGATCTCTTTCAAACGAGAATATTCTGTGATATTTCACATACCAATATCCAGTAGTTTTAGCCTTCACTGCTTCCACTTCAGTTAGGGCAGAATTTGGTAATTGTTGCTGCACTGATTCCCTGTGCATACACAAATGAACATAGTTGCCTGGCTTGAGAACACCTATATGGACTTCCTGAAAATGCATATTATTAACTTATATTTACTATTTCCACCAAACTTTGGTTGTTTTGTGGGTTTTGTTTTTTTCTAATGTAAAGAATATTGATTAGAAATAGTTGAAAAACATGAGCAAGGATTTTATATATATTCACAATTTCCCTGATGCATATTGTTTTATGCATGTATGCACCATGAATGAGTGCACACTGATTTATATTTGCAATCTGCACTAACGGTAAAAGAAAGCAGTAGTTTTTTTGGTTGGGTGTTTTTTTGGTTTTTTGGTTGGGTTTTTTTGCTTTAAAGAAAAAAAAAACATAGTCATAAATGGAAATCTTAGAAAAGCCCTGAAAACAATGCCAGAAAATTAAGTGCAAAGAGAAATATTCACACACAGACACAGACACAGACACACACACACACACAGAGTTAAGCTATTTCATAAGAGGGAAAGCCTAGATAAAAATACATGCATCTAAGGCATTTTTGAGAACTATTTTTTTTCTTATACAGGGAGAATTGTTGAGCAGGCAAATTGTTTCTATTTCTCTTCAGAGTAAACTGCAACCAAGAAAATTATACAAGCATACGCATTCTCACATGCGTATTCTCAAGGGAGTAAATGCCAAAGTAATACATTATCTGTGACACTGTTGAAATTAAAAAATGGACTTTAGAAATTCCACAATACTGTGAAGGTTACCAAATGAATGTTTTACTCATGCTCAAACTAATAAACAGATCACATGTACTCAGAGTAGTAGTTTTCCCAGTTGTGAAAATGTATAATAAGCAAAAAAATAACCTAAGTAGTAACAAAGGTAAATTTCTTTGAACACTGATAGCCTAGCTTCCCAGTAAGCAAGTCTCACATGACCACTTATGATTATGCTTATGCAGCAATAATAATTCTTGAGTTTGTTGGCCAGTATAGCAGACTTTTTTGTGGAGAGGAGGAGGGGTTAGTCCACAAAATTCATAAGGTGGCTGTGAAAGCAGGTAATTAAACAGAGAGGGGAGGCTGCAACTAGGGAAAAGGATGGAACCTAAGCCTATACATTGTGTATCAGGATATCTACATAGGACAAAGTGAGTTCTTAAAATTGCCACAATTTTAAGAAATATTTCAGTCATCGAGGAAAGAAAAAGAAAGAAAGAAAGAAAGAAAGAAAGAAAGAAAGAAAGAAAGAAAGAAAGAAAGAAAGAAAGAAAGAAAGAAA
>VZRV01023443.1:6021-31459 GCA_013398115.1 Falcunculus frontatus | reverse complement strand
AGAAAGAAAAAGAGTGAAACACATGTCCACAAGAAAAATTATTCATTCCTTCTGGTTTTCATACTACCGGCTTTATATTATTTTTATTTTAATTTGTCTGGTGAAATTCCTCTTCACACATGCCCTTTCTTCTTACTAAAATTATAACTTCTTGCAAAAAATTTTTAGACCCAAGCAGTGTCACCAAGTTTTTTTCAATAATGATAGTGTACATAATCTGAATTTTTACTTCCTTGGTTAGTGGCAAATTCGCCTCTCTTTACGAAGGCCTATCAGACTATTTGTCAACCTAACTGTAATCAATATGAGCCTAAAGATTTGCTGGTGGAGATATTAGAATTGCCCTGATCATCTGCTGTGAATATTGAGAAATCAGGTCATGTTCATCTTAGTTTGTTATTGCAACAAAGGAAAATTGACTTTATTTATTTATTTATTTTTGTATTAGATTAGCAGTAAAATGAGACTGACTTTATGTTTACTTTTTTTCTGATGAACAGTTGTATAATATAGAAGTTGCAAGGGGAGCTAGTTTGACTGCTAATGAAAAATTATCATCTGCTTCAATATAGAGGCAGGCAACTTCCCGCCAAATCTTAATGCTTAACTTAACCATTGTATTTTAGATAGGAGAAAACAGTCTTCCACTTAATAGATTTCAAATCAGACTATTCACTATGTGGTAAAATCTAGAGGTCAAAAAGAATACTAAGAATTCCACTTTAGGCACTACTCTCAGCTTTAAAAAGCAAGCACTGTACTGCATAGGAGAGTAGTACACACAGCTAAAATGTGGGGTGCCACGGATTAAAATGACAGCTTCACCTGTACTCTATGTTTTTCTGTCACTTTCCTGATTTAGAGAAGAAGAACAAGGATGAGTCTCTTGATAATTTTTATTGCTTATTTGCAGCCTTCCAAAGATCAGCTCCTTGTATAATTTAGCTGAGAAGAAGAAGAGAATGCAAGACATAGCACAGCTTAATAACCATGAAAGAAGACAGTAGTTAAACCATAAGTAAAACATCCAAAGATTGTTACTACTTGAATATAGTATGTGGTACAGACTTTTTGTTTCACTAACAGATGTGCTGTAATAAAGAAGCCAAAGTACTTGAGTTTGATTCATCTATCAAAGATCTACTGCATTTGCAAAAGACTAGGGGTTATTTTTTAACATTAATGCTGTCCTAAATAATTTTAAATGCATTGTGTGAAATTCAGCCAATATGCAGTCAATGAGAGCTCTGATGTTCATTTCTATAGGAGAGTAATTCTATTCTAACTATCTGCAAAACTGTTATTATTATTTATTTTTTAATTTTGAAAAACTAGAATGTTCAACATCCCAAATCAAGATCTATCTAGCTATTTCATTCATCTTGCATCAGATTAATCCAATTCAGAAAAAAAAGGAACATTGTTTACTTTTTGTTTTGAATTTTAATCTATCAACAACTAATATCATCAATTTTGAAGCAGAAAGTTTTTTTCTCAGGATGATTGATCAAAAACTTTCACTAAACCTGTTTTGTGTGGCCCCTTTTGTGAACTGATGAAATCTAAAGGACCACTGTGCTGGTTTCTTCTGGGGTAGAGTTAATTTCTTTCACAGTGGCTGGTATGGAGCTGTGTTTTGGATTTGTGATGAACACAGGGTTGATAATATAGAGATGTTTTTGTTATTGTTGTGCAGGGCTTGCACAGCACCAAGCCTTTTTCTGCTTTTCATACTGGTACAATGTCAAGACAACTGGGGGTGCATGGGAGGTTGGAGTGGGGCACAGCCAGGACAGGTGACCCCAATTTACCAAAGGGAAATTCCAGACCAGACAACATCAGGCTCAAGATATAAAGGTGTTGGGAAGAAGGAGGAAAGGAGGGACATTTGGAGTGATGACATTTGTCTCCCGAAGTGACCATTGTGTGTGACGGGGCTGTGCTCTCCTGGAGGTGGCTTGAACATCTACCTGCCCATGGGAAGTACTGAATGAATTCCTTAGTTTGCCTTTCTTGTGTATGTGGCTTTTGCTTTCCCTATAAAACCGTCTTTATCTCAACTCATGTGTTCTCTGGCTTTTACCCTTCCAATTCTCTTCCCAGTCCTGCTGGAGTGGGAGTGAGAGACCAACTGTGTGGGCCTTGGCTGCTGGCTGGGGTTAAACCATGACAACTGCTTAACAACTTATTTTCCATTTTATGTAGATATGTAAAATGCTTACAAAAAATCTTAATATACCACATTGGAAGCAAGAAACATAGATTGAAAAGGCTGTGACCTAATAGAAATACTTCACTTCCCTGTCAGCTGCACATTTCTCATCTTTGAGTACCAAAAATGTTCTATTATACCTGCGCCTAGCTCTTCTTGCAAAAGGATCTGTAATCTCACAGTACAGGTTCAAACCTCCAAAGTAAAGTAAGTTCTGATAGCAGGAAAATAAAAGTATAACATAAGTCAAAATCTCCCCACTAAGAACTTTACTGTGAAACATGAAAGATACCAAAAATCTTAGGCCATCATTTAAATATATAAATAATAATGTGAGCTACCTTACATCTTAAATGAAAAGTGATGACTCCTGTCCTATCTCAGTATGTAGCTACAGAGATGCTTATGTGTAGAAGGAATGGCAATGAATAAATGAGTAGAATTTTAGAATCAGTCATATGATTAGCGACTAAGATTTCTCATAAAACTCATAACGCAAAGTATATTATTCTGACTTAAGCTGTAGAAGAGATGCCCGCTCCTAAAATAATAACAGGTAACTCTATTTCATAGCTGGCCCACATTCTTCCAACATCACCCGCTGAAGTGTCTACATGAGGACTATTGCCCCTTCAAAACATTCTTTTGGACACAGGAATATAAACTAAACACAAGTGTTCAAAGAAAAAGGAATGTATGCAAATCCAGCATGAGCACCTTCATTACCACATGGAAAAGACAAATGTTGACTCTATTTTGCCTATGGTTTGTGAAATTATTCAGTTTGAATTCATAGATATACAAATTAATGTATGGAGTTTTATGCATAATGTTTTTCTTTTATAGCAAAAAAGCATAGGCCTATGGGGGTGCACTGTGAAGAATTCAAACATAATAATTAACCATACTGGCTTTTTTTTCTGACATAATCATGCAGAGGGTTTAGTAGAACACATGTGAAATTATTAACATGCTGTCATCCAGTCCTTTATATAGCATTACACAGAATAAAATATTGGAATATATTGGAAAGAGTAATTTTAAATGGCAGAAGAATTTTTGAACTTACTGGCTAGGTTTCATCATCTCTTAGGCATTTATCTGACTTATATACATATATAGAGATTTTTTCTTCAGTCTTTTGATGCTGGGGATTTTGTTGACAAAGCTTTGTAATAATTGTCTCACTATCCATGAATGTGTCTATAAGCATCAGCATTTTTCCACTGTATGGTAACTACTACTGTGGCTGCGGTTACACTCTTCCATTCTTGATTTCTTTCTGAAGCGTTGTGACACAATTAAAACTTATGTGAGACTTAACAGTTTTCTTTCAGTCCCTATCCAGCTAGGCATTTACATGAACCTCGTTACCATAATAACCAATGATACATCTGTATTTATAATACAAGTATTGCCTACTGTCAGAAAGTGTGCTAAAACTGTTTTGTAAAACCAGAGAAACAGAATCAGCTTACTGCTTATTCATCAGATAGGACAGTCTTCACAACAACATATGCCTTGAGCAGGAGGAAGATAAGAAAATTTGCTAAGAAAGGAGATGTTCCACTGGAAGCAAACTCTTCTGTTAGTATTGTCATACTAAAGTTGCTGTCAGGTAGGAGAGAGGATTGATAAAATTCTTGAGTCACTTTATTAATTCACTTTTTTGTTACCAATGATCACAATTAATACTTATTTCTACAGCTCCCTAGTGTATGTTACAAGTTTCAGGGGTCATATTTCACATTAACTGGTTATCACAAATTTGCAAGCTTTTTTTATAGTGTAGACCACATTCTGAAGCAAGGGGCTGGGAGGGGACACAACCAGGCCAGCTGACCCAAATTAACCAAAGGGATATTCCACACCATGTGGCATCAGTTCAGATATGAAAGGTAAGGGAGGGAGGAGGAACGGGGGACCATTTGTTGTTCTACGATGTTTTCCTTCCAGAGCAACTGCTATGTGTGCTGAAGCCCTGCTTCCCAGGAAGTGTCTGAACATCGCTCAGTCATGGGAAATAGAGAATGACTTTTCCTTTTGCTTATGAGAGCACGAACTTCCGCTTGTCTATTTTTTTCCTATAATGAAGTGACGTATCTCAACCTACTACTTGTTTTCCATCTTATTCTCTGTACCCTGTCCTGCTGGGAAGGGGAATGATAAAGCAGCTTGGTGGACGCCTGATGCCCAGCCAAGGTCAAACCAACACACAAGTAAAACAATACAAAAGACATTTTCAACTAACTTACTGAAGACCAGCAAAAAACTTTTCCAGTAATTCAGTATAAAAGCCTCTAACCTATAAAGAGTGTTACACCATTTCTGTATGGTAAGGTTAGAATTCACATTAGGTTTTTTTACCAAATACCTAACACAACCTGCTCTTGATACTAGGCAAAGATTTGAAGAAAAATTGAAGGCAACATTGGGCTTTTGTACTAAGCATAACTTTCAAGCTGGTAAAAATTACTGCTCTGATTACTATGACTGACCTGAGAAGAAATAAAGTACGACATTTCAAAAAAGAGTTTTGTCTTACATTCTTTACTTTCTTATGAATGTCCAAAGCAGTTACCTCTTGACAATTCAGAAACATAAGTGTTTTATAAAAATATACAAAATATTTCAGGTTAATTCTTTACATAGATTTTGGTATTAAAAGCTCTCATGGAGAGCATTCAGGACAGGAAAAATATCCCAAGAAGAAATATTATGACTACTGATATAACAGAGCTTTTGTCTATACAAAATCTGAATCTTTCATGACATCAGACAAGTTCATGAACAAGATGATGTGCTGATACTGGCAAGGTGTTTGACATCAATGACAAATTGTAAGTGATGCATTAAAATATATTATGTCCTTAAAGTCTTTGCTTTCCCTGAATTTAAGTCACAATCTTAACTTCCTGTGTCATTAACTGTATGATGACAAAACTCTTTTATAACAATCAAAATAAATGTCAAAATGACAACTGTTATCAAAAAGTTGAAGCAATAGTTTATTATAGCTCTCCCACACAGTGGCAGACACCTGCATAAATCCCAAGCAAATGGATTAAAATGAAATAAGGAAGGAATTATTTACATCATCTTTCAATGTTTATTCACCTTCACCAAAATATTTTAAGCATCCACAATCATGCAGTTTTCTAACTTTAGGAAATCAATATGGAACAGTTTTTATTAATTCTAATTATAACTTTATTTAAAATTTATACCCACACATACATGTGCTTACACAGGGATCATAATATCATAGACAACATGGAAACTTGTTCTACTACGAACCTCAGCTAAAAATAAAGATTTGAATGCCTTTGTGCAATTTTCCTCAATAATATTTTCTCACCGTAGTTGAGGGAAGGGAAAGGAGAAGGAAAGAAGCAAGATACGGCAAAAATATTTAGCTTACAGGGTTTCTTCTGAAAAAGCAAAACTACCATGATTTGGAATTTACAGATAAAACAAATCTGAAAAACTGAACAGTGCCAACAGGGCATATGTGCTGTAATAGTGTTACACTTTCACTTATGCTTCCAGTATGCTTTTTTATTGCCACTGAATAGTGAGTTGTTTTTTGAAGTAGACAATCTATTTCACAAACCCTTCAAGTATCATGAAATAAAAGTGCCCTGGTGCTATTACAACATACCTGTATGATTATAGATGAAGAGTATTTGGCATCAATTATGTCCTTCATGACAGTTCCAAAACCTCAAAAAGAGTTGTTCTATAATCTTTGAACTCCTCAGAGGTATTCGCTTGGACTTTGTACGTGTAATCTTGAGCACATCACATTTTAGTAAATAATATTGGTAAGGCACAAAGGTCAGAAGCCAGTGCAAAAAAATTATGGAGAATACTTTTACTCCTGACTATCCTGGATTATGGACAATAGAGAACTGAGAAGAGAAGTTTTACAGAAGGACTGAGGATGATTGAAAATTTGGTGAACTGCTGCATCTGTTGGCAGTAGAAGTTCAAATTGACCAAAAGCTTCAAGATCTGCCTCATGGTCGAATGTAGCATAATGAACACCGATGTCAGTGCACAAGAAAGTAAGAACTGAAGACATGGAAAGAAAGAGAGCACGGAACTTGATTCTGAGGCGTCACAATCTCCCCAGTATGAAAAATGTCACTCGTGAGACCCATCCCTTCCTTATTCATCTGCCTATAGCCTGACAACAGGTGAATTAGAAAACATAAGTGTATAGGGAACTGTAACTTCAGGATTACCAGTTACATCTTAATTGAAAATCAAACTGGTTTAGATTTTTAGATTAAATTATGTAGTTGTTTTGTTTGTGGGTTTGGGGTTTTTTTGAACATCATATACAATTAAATAAGAAGCAACTTACCTCAGAAATGTGATTTTAAGTCTTTCCTAAAGATCAATCCTTAAAGATATGAGAGAGAATGCAAACTTGAGTGACGCTTGATTAAATTTCATTATAATTAGTTGGTGCTTATTTTGTAATCACAGCAGTTCTTACGTCTTTGAAATGAACGTTTTTTCCTTCTGAGGAATTCAGCCTGCTCAAACAGCACCAATCTTATGTCCCAGTTCATGAAAGTTGAATAAGTTTTGTGAACTTTTTTCCATTACATAATAAAGCATGACATTGGGGTATGAGTGACATAACTTAATGTGACTCATTATATATCTGCTTGTAAAGCATATGGACTTACGGACTTATATCTAAGACCAATTTTTTTCAGGGTAAAATAAGGACTCTATATAGGAAAAAAGTATGTTTGCCTTTATTCCCATGCCTGCTTTCATTGATAATTTTCTTCTAAGCATAACTAGAACTCCACAGCAATTGAGCATTATCACTATTAGAGTGTTGCAGGACTGCTGTAAAGGCAGTGACAAGAACACCGACCTCAGAGATGAGTAAAGAATTGACAGCTAATGGGATCTTCTGTACTGGAAGCCAGGTATAACTTTCAACAGACCTGTTCTGATTTTGCCTCAGACAGAAAAAGGTCAGCATAATAGCGGATAGTTATCGACAGCTACTTATTTAGCTTCAGATAATAGCTTTAGAAGTAAAATCACAAAGCTATTTTGGATGAGTGCTTAGAAACTTGGCAGCTAAATTGAAAATGCTCTTAGCTTGCATTTGTTGGCATTTTTATGAAGTCATTTTGTCATTTTCTTTTATGGTGACTTGAATGTTGTTACCTATTATTCACTAAGATCTTATTTTGAAGAGCATAAAAACTAAATCACATTAAAAAGCTAATATGCAAAGCTAAGGAATGCTCCAGTTAACTAAAATATAACTTTTTCAGCTTTTATGTCTCACCTATTTGTTCAGTTTGTTCCAAAGTGATTACTTTTATATTCCTTTAGAAAGAAAGATCACTGAGAAATTATGAAGAGATACTTTGAAATTACATGGGATATAGCTTAATAAAATTGTATATTTTTTTAGTTTTAAGGTTCTTGAAAAATAAGAAAATTAAGTTATACTTTTGTGCAACCTTTGTTGTCAGAGGGAAAAAGGACAATTCTCCTGAGGTGAGACAAAGCAGCAGACAGCTTCCTAGTGGAGGGTCAGCATTACTACCATTCCCTTCAGTTTTCTCCATTGTCCTGCTGACTGAAAACAATATTCAGTGTAAAACCAGTGGAGGTTTTTCGGCTAAAGAGAAAGATTAATATCGTAATAGAAGCATGAAATAAAGAACTGAAGGACAGGGACTGGTACCTAAATACAAATTTCTAAAGGAAGGTTTGAATATCAATTTTTGCTAGTACTAGTTACAAGACAAAAAATATTCTGAAGGAATTTGTGAGATCAATATCTTCCCAACTTCACTGTTGAACTAAAAATAAGTAGCATATTGTGAAATTAAGTGAAAAAAAAGGAGCCTAAATTAAAAACCCATTAAAGCCCTCTGATTTCATTAAGCTTTAGAAGGCTGTTACTTCATTTGTGTATTTAAAAACACTAATAGCTCCATAAGATTGCAAGTGTTTAATAAGTCTTTCAGTTTGGGAGAGGGTAAAAGGCTCCTAAACATTCCTAAATAGCTGTTTCTAGTAGTTAGTTATGACCATAAAATAATCTCTTATTTATAGAAGAATTTTTCCAGCTTTAGCTACTAGTTATTATATTTTATCATGCTTTTGACTGCAAGATTTGTGTGTTAGCCAAAAATTTGGATGAAAACTAGGTAATGGATAGTGTATAAAGGTGTCTTGAAGACTAGGAATTGTCATAGAGAAAGTGTGTGATGAAGGTATGCTGCAGCAACTGATGATCACGAAGAAAAGTCAGAAAGAAATTAGCAGATTGTGAAGAGGATTGTATGTAGCAAAGAACACAATTTACATCATTTAGTAAACAAGTATGGAATCAAAATCATGTAATGGTTAGGGTTGGAAGTGACCTTAAAAATCATCTAGTTCCAAACCCTATGGGCAGGAATACCTTCCACTAGCCCAGGTAACTCAAAGCCCCATACAGTCTGGTCTCGAACATCACCAGAAATGGAGAATCCACAGCTTCTCTGGTCAACCTGTTCCAACTCCTCAGCCCCCTCACAGTAAAGAATTTCTTCTTAAAATCTAATCCAAAAATGCCCTCCTGCAGTTTGCCATTCATCTAATACAATTTAAGCTAATCTACATATGCAAAGGGTTCCATTCATGTTGTGGAACATGATCAAGTCAGTAATGGAAATCTCTACTGACCAGTGCACTCACTAGAACTGTAAAAACATTCCAGAAGCAGATACAGTTCAAGAAGACAGTTGAAAGATATTACAGAATCCAAAGTGTCAAAAGAATGACTCAGTCTAGGAAATAAACTTTTCCAACAGAGCCACCTAGCTTACATTAAACAACAAAAGCTGTGGGAGCACAAACACAAAAGTGTCTTTAGGAATAATGTTAACTCAACAAAAGATTTGAGAATAGAAATTTTAACCTCCTTCAACAGATGAAAGTTGAAGCTGGATGAATGTGCATCTGTCAGAGGTGCGCGTTTTTCAAGCTTAATGCCTTGATTAGGTCTTGGGAATATTAATGAGATTATTTCTCTAAAAAGAATAATTCATGAGTGGAATGTTTGATAGAAAGTCCAAGACCAACCAAGGAGTTGCAGTATTTCAAAAGCATCTTGAAATCTGCAAAAGTGTAGATTCAATATGACTAGTAAAATTTGAAATATTTAGAGATGACATCTTGAGCCTCATTGAGTTTTCAGAAAGAAAAAGTGTTTCCTTAGATATACTACATAGAAGCTATACTAAAATGAAAACTAATATGAAAATATGTACAATAGAGATAAAAGGGATTTATGGCACTTTTTAAGAATACCCTAAAGACAAGCATCTAAACAAACACATCAGGCAATTTCTGAGTCCATGTAGCAATCTTTCCTGCATTATTGATTATACCTGTTCACCTTTGGCTCATGTTTCTTTACCATTATTACAACTGAAAATAAAATACTAAAAGGAATGAAACTCTAGATAGGAGTAATAGTTTGTTACTGCTGCCTTACATATCTAAGAAATACAGGAAAAAAATTGATTCCTTGCCATTAGAAAATTTACCCAATATCATGGTGGCTTCTTTTCTCCTACAGCTCTTACAGCAAGATAGGAGATTTTTATAGTAGAAATATTGCAGCTCAATCAGTGCAGCTGGCCATAAACCAAGAAATAATTTGTTCTTTTGAAAGTCAGACTGGATGAATGGAGAATTCACTAATCCACTTCAGTTTTTACATCTGCTTTCTATCCTAAACATGGCATACTCTTCGTTTTTTACAGTGATACCACTTTCGACAAAGTCAGGATGCACCTGCTATAGTGAAAATAACTACTATTGAATGATATTTTAAATTATCCTAGTTTAAAGAAATATATTTATTTCAATCGCATGATATTCAATAACTCCTTCCTCTTCAGCCATATGTTCCAGGATCATCTGTTTAATGTGGAACTATCCCACTGCACTCACGTGGTAAAAAGAAGGCTGTAAATCTGTATCCACTACACACCTGCATATGTTCTTGGTGCATCTCACTGGGCAGCCAGACTGTTGACAATAACTGAAAGTAAGCCTGTGTGCAAATCTTCATGTGGTCGTGTCTGTCTGTCTCAATTTTGATTAATGAGTTAAAATTTGGGCAGAAATTTTATAAGTACTTTCAAAATTGAGCTGAGAAACACTCAGTCTGGTAGCTCTCAGAATTGGGACTTATCAAATAGAACTCAGTTATTCAGAAGCACTGTTCTTGAATAATGTTTTCCCGGTCCAGTCCTGTAAACCTCTGACCTTTTGAAAATTAAATAGAATGAAGTGTACTAACTCCTTAATTTTTTAAGGCTGTATCCTTTTTGTCAGTTATGTCCATAAGTAATCAAATTTTTTTTAAAAAAATCTTGAATACAAAGAGGCTGCCTAGAGTTCAGTTTCAGAAGAGTGCTACAGCTGTTCCTTAAACCCCTATATAGCTAACTTCTACAGAAACATTTTGGAAGTTATCCAGATATTCTATTGAATATTCAGTAAATAAAAGAAGACAACACAATGTTTATACCATCAAATCTCTGGTAATTAAATTATGTCTTCATTTTTACAGGTTGTAAGGAAGATCTTACACTTTGACCTAAATCACAGAGCTAAATGGGAGCAACACATGTACTGCACAGTTCTAACTGAAGATATCTCAGTACATTTTAGCAGTTACTAGACACACTGACAAGCCCTAAGTTTATCCTCTTTATCTTCTTAAATTTAAATAAATTTGAAATAAATTCAAATGTAACTGGTTTGCTTAATCTAAAGGTTTTTTCATTTAAGTTTTTGAGTAGCAAAAATACATCTGACACAGACAAATAGTTGTCAGTAACAAATCCAGAGCTTGAGCTCTTTTTCAAGTTCATTGGAATCACTTTTATAAATCTGCTATAATAACCAGCTACAGTTCCTAACTATACAATCGAATATTATGAACTTTTGTGTTTTGGGTTTTTTTTCAATTCCATGGGTGAAAGTGGACATTATACAATGTTCAGATACAAGTTAATTGTTTAATACAAACAAGTGTCTGTGTATTAATTCAGTGTAATATGAACCTGAAATGTTGCCAGCGAGGTGAAAGTAGAATTGCTGGGCCAATGACAAGTCACATGATGATTCTAGTACATCAAGCAGAGAAGCTTTTTTCAGGACTTTGCACTGGAGCTGAATGGGAAAAAAGTGGTACAGACCATTAGGGAAAGAGTAAAAATGAAAATTTAAGTTGTCCTCAAATGACGTCTTTCTACCAGCAATGTGAAGCCCTTTGACTGCTATTTTGTAAACCCAATTGAGTAACAATTGTTGAATATAAAAGTCAGTGAAAATTACTAATTTTTCATTTAAAAAATTCAATTAACAGGGATGTTCTTTGCATTCAAGGAGCACTGGTGCTGACCATCTCCTATTTGTCACATGAATTATTCAACAGATACCAGCAAAATTTGTAAAGTGATTTATTTATGAAAGCACTTATTTGGTATTCAGCCAACACTCTGTCTCATGCTTGTTTGTAATGTCTAAACTGGAAAGTGTTCAATATCTGGGAAACAAACTGCTGCCTTATTTTACACCATGTTTCATGCTGATTTTCTGATGACCAAAGTTCCCACGGACTCAAATTTCAATCCAACCACAAGAAGCATCTATGAGAGTACAGCAGAGGTCACTTTGTGTTTAGAGGATATAATTCTAAAACAATAGAACTCCTTCAGAATGTTCTCTTCATCAATGTTACTAAGAATTGTGCCAAAAAGTTACATAAAAAATTAATTATCATCTGTAGATTTTTGTAGTGCCAAATTTGAAGATTAAATTCAATCATTAAAGAAAGGAAAAAAACTACCAGTTTAGTTCTGCATTCAGAACTAGTTCTGCTTGTACCCAAACTGTACAGCTACTATTAAAACAGAGAATTTGCAAAAACATGTTAATTAAATAGCTCCAAAGAGAACTCAGGGAAATAAGCAAATTAATTTGCATATTTCCCTGGCGTTCAAGGGGTTAATTAAAGTGCTTTAAAATATTTTTATGATGACATTCAGCTGAGATGTGATCAGTTGCTGATTTTTCAATTAGTTCTATTAACTTGGGCTTTGATGATATGAATGGAAAAGAGAAAAATACTACCACAGAAAGCAAAAATTGCTACAAAAGAGATTTTTATCCTAGAGTGGCTTTCATCCTTAGCTGTATTTTCACATACTTTGGCTACCTGAGTTTTTAGAAGCTCTGGGTCTTTTTAAAAAGTGGAATGTCAAAACAATGGGAGGAAAAAAATAATGTTCAATTGCTGGCTGCATTATAAAATAAAATTAATTAACTAGTTCAGTTATAATATAATTTTTGAACAAAGCTTTGTAAGCACATCATAATAGTTGGAGGGAAAGAGGTCCATTTTCCTGCTAAATATTCTTTATAGGTCATTTGTAGGTTCTGATTTTATAATAATTATACAGAACTGCAGGATTATTTTTCCCCTAGTTCAAGCTGCTGCATGAATAACCAGGCAGAAGTGAAAATGTATCTTGTAGGAGACAAAAAAATTAAACAAAATATAAATCTCCATCTAAGTAGCAATTATATAAAAGGAGCATTGTTAGCTGCACATGAATGAAAACAGAGTGGATAATTTGAACAATACATTTCTGAAAACTACACCCATATTCTTCAATTTTTATGTTGGAAAAAGTCATGTCAGATAAAGGCAAGCACTACAGTGAGAGAAAGCAAAGCAAAAAAAACCCCAAAAAATCAAGCACAAACAAAACCAAATCTCATCCAATTTACAATCATTTTTTAAAAAAGGAAAAAAACAAAGCCCATATAAGGCCGGTCTGTCATTTTCCACTGCACTGTCAGACACAACAACAAACTCCATATGAAACAACCTTTATTTAGCCACATATTGTAACTGATTTAATCTCCTCACTTTTCAACCAGTCCTATGGTTGAAGGAGCCAGTTTCCCAAAAGCACTGAAAGTCCTTGCTAATAGATTGTGATCCTGCACAAAACATACACAGTTAAACAGTGAATTCTACTGATTAAACAGAATATGAGAAAGGCCCCTTTCACCTAGCTGTGGCTTCCCAAATTTCACATGACCACGCCTTTCCATACCAGAATGAACACACAGTATGCAAAGCCTCTGCTTCGTGAAGGACATTCTCAACTGAAAACAGAAAATATTCTTCCCATCATATGTGAAACCCACACTTACAGTCATATGATTTGTGGATAGTGTTTAGTTCCATCAAAAGAAGAACCATCTTGGGCACATTCTGTTGTTGACCTAGCAAGAAAACCCTGGAAAAACTGCTCTTGGCAGTAGAAAGTATCAAGGAAAATTCACAGAACTGATTCTCACATGCTACGCTGCTCTCTTAAGACCCGTCCTGTAGTACTGCGTCCAGCTGTGGGACCCCAGCACAACAAGGATGTGAACGTTTTGGAGTGACTTGAGAGGAGGATCACAAAGATGATGAGGCCTGAAGAATCTCTCATATGAAAAAGACAGGGTTACAGAGCTGTGGCTATTCAGCCTAGAGAAGAGAAGGCTCCAGGGAGTCCTTATAGCACCTTTCAGTACCTAAAGGGCTCCTGAAAGAGAGAGAGTTTTTTTACAAGAGCATGTAGTGATAGGAGAAGGGAGAATGTCTTTAAACTGAAAGAGTGTGGAATGACATCAGTTGTTAGAAAGAAGTTCTTTACTGTGAAGGTGGTGAGGTACCAGAAGAAGTTGCCAGAAGTTGTGGATGTCTCATCCCTGAAAGTGTTCAGTGCTAGGTTGGATGGAGCTCTGAGCAACCTGGTCTAGTGAAAGATGTCCCTGCCCTTGGCATGGGGTTGAAAGAACATTCTCCCTAGTGTCCCTTCCACCACAAACCATTCTATGATTTTGATACTATGATTATTTCAGTCTAAAAATTCTATGAAATATGAACAGAAGGTAAAAGGGCAGAAAGTAACTACCTGCCCCTTAACCCTCTGGATGAAGTGGAACTTGAAGAAGGGTTTTGGTAGAGTGAAGAGTATTAAAAGTGGTTATGTAGAGCCTGAATGCAAAAATGGGAAAAAAATTACTGAGAGAAGTTTCACAAAAGCATGATGATAAATTGTCATAAAAAATAGTGATTAAGACTGGTGACAAGGTGACAGCTATAAGACTGAAATTTAAATACAGACTTCATCATCTGTATTTACTTCAGGCACAGGCTTTAATATTCTGATATAAAAGTTGTATTGCAGTTTTTCTATAGAAAAGAACAAGTTATAGCTGTGAGAATACAGTCCTGTTGTCAGCTGAGGTAGGAAAAGCATGATCTTCATTCAGTCACCAAAAGCTACCCTAATTTACAGTGAATAGGTTCTAGAATGTAAATTTAGCTGTGTTCATAAAAGCTTGAGCTGTGTGTTTCAGATAAGAAAACAGCAAGAGTTAAATGAAAGAAGATTCTATTTCTGAAAAGGGAAACCCTGAGAAGCTGAAGGAGAAAGTCAGCACTTGTGTTAGAGACTTCATCCACAAATGAATTATTAGTGACTCCTCAAATCAAGTTTAAAAACTCTCTGAGTCACTCTTAACAGCAGCTAAAATTTATATTTTAGGTGGCTGGTAAGGTGGAAAAGACATAACAATAAAACTACTTTGAGGAAATAATTGGAAAAGAGACAGTCTTAGTCGAGATTACCCTTGAATCAGATTATTTCTTCAGGCATTATCTTGTGAAACTTTTAATAAGAAGGAGGAGATGATGGAGAACACTGTTTTCAAACAGTGTTTAGAAGCTACCTCAAAATTATCAGCCCAATAAACAGAAAAATCAACTTAGCCTACTTTCAAACTACAGGAACAGTCAATTCTCAGCAGTTCCCATCTTCACGATGATCTACCACATATTGTTAGTACTAAGAGTAGCAAGAATTACAAAATTTATGTATAAGTGATAATGAATAAACAAATTAAAAATCCTTTTGAAAAGGCAGATTCACATGGCAAGTATTTGTAGTTCATGCAATTGGTCATGATCAATATCTTCCTGGTAAGAATTACTTCTCTTGATGTTTTACCCTTTTTTTCTCCCTACTATAATGCTTTAAAGAAAAGATACACTATTTTGTGACTAGCTCAAGTAGAAGACAAATATCCCTGCGCCTTCAAGTGCATGGATATACAAGAAGAAAGAGCACAGTAGAAGACAGTAGCCTTTGTGGACACAAATCTCAAAGGCTTTGGCTACCAGATAGATAGATAGATAGATATACTTGAAATGAAATTTAAAATTTCTTACAGTCATTGGCCACCCTTCATGTAGCTCCTTCAATCTGATGAGGTGTTCTGACCTATGGCTGGGAGATGTTAAGCACTTACGCAGTCAGAGTTCTAAAATTTTATGGGTATTTACCAAGAAAGGGTTAATGTTCCTTCAGTTAACCCCCTTTGATACATTTAGTATTGTACATCCTCATTCTGCATTAAGATTATATTACAGACTGATATTCAAAATTACTTTTCTTAGTCTTGCAAGGATTTCCTATTTATACAACATGATCAAATTGTAAAAAAACCCCAAACAAACAAAAAACCAAATCAAAACAACAAAAAACCCCACCAGTGTAATTAGAAATAAACAGGTTTTTATCTGCCATGTTGTGTTCTATGTGGGCCAAACTTACTGTGACTTTAGGCCCACAGATCAGCAAAAGAATTTCACCTTTCCACCTTCTAAACTAACTTGCTTTGTTTACAATCTGTCATCACTATTCAGAGCAATTAAAATTTTATCTGAAACCTCATGTTCAGGCTCTGGTTCTTGTATGACGCTGTTCAATGTGTCACTTTTGACACAGTTCACTGTCCACTGTGTCAAAACTCTTAGGGCTGGACCTACTTTGAGAGCAGATTGCCCTTAAGAACACAGAAGTAGGGTATGCTCACCAGAATGATGATGTAACTGCAAGGACACAACAGAAGTAAATAAATATTTGAATCTCAAGGCAATATCATTCATACAGCATATGCTATCTTGAATATTTTACCGGATTTCACAGCTGTTGGCAGCCCAGAAGAGGAAGTTGGCAGACTCATTGCATGACACCATTATCTCAATAACAAGCTGTAAGGAGCCAATTTAATTTTGATCTCTATCTCAATATTGTTTGTCAGAGGCATGTGGGGGAGGGGTTGCACATGTGCCGCTTGC
Source organism: Falcunculus frontatus (assembly GCA_013398115.1). Lineage (NCBI taxonomy): Eukaryota > Metazoa > Chordata > Aves > Passeriformes > Falcunculus > Falcunculus frontatus. The sequence goes on along the minus strand of VZRV01023443.1, from coordinate 14,987 downwards.
AGGAGGGAACCAGGAGAAGATGGGAGAAAGCCTCGTCTCTGGGGAGACTTTGCCTGGCAACCACTTCATGTCTCACATGGGATAGGCAGTCAGGAGGAGACCACCAAGAACACTGTACCCTCCAGAGAGGTTCTCCAACCAGATGGCAAAAGGTCTCCACCGATGGACTCCACCAACTGGAAGGTTGGACTGGGCCAATGGTCTCCTGTCAGCCGGCAGACCTTGGAAGGAGCCAGGGGGTATACAAGTAACTTTGTCACAAACTCTGGGGTCTTGTCTTTTTGGTCTTTTGCTCTTCTTTTTGCCATCTCTAGCCTGCTTTTATCTTTTGCCCTGTCTCTAGCCTGCTTTTGCTCTTTTTGCCCATCCTCACTCGTCCTCCCTCTCGCTGGGCTCTTGACTGGACATCGGCTGACCTCCAAGCCTCCTGCTACCTGTCCTGCCTCCCTGTGTTCCTGTCCAATGCCCTGCCTGCTTCATCCCAGTGTTCCTGCCTGACCCTCTAACCTCGCTTCGCTGATCCAGCCCGCCGTCACGATCCCTGCCACGACCCGCTCCGGGGTCCTGCGCCTCCTGCCCGATTGCCCTCACTCACCGCGTGTCCGGCCGCCCATCGCCGCGGGAGCTGCGCCTGTGGGGTCGCGCCTCTCCGGGAGCTGTGCGGGCTCCCCGGCAGGCAGCGTGCACACAGCCCTGCTGCTTGGACATGGATGGCATTCCCTGACCTTCTGGTGCTAACGCCCTCTTTTCCTCTCTTCCCTCTTTTTCTGTCTCCCCAGCCCTTTTCATTTTCCTTCCTCCTTTTCTGTCTTTTCTACTCTTCTTTAGTGGGGCAACTCCTTTTTTTACCAATAAACAGTGCTCAGATATAATTTTTGTCTCATTTGACTTAATTTCATCCTAGAGCTTCTGTTTCAAAAGAACTCCCCGCAGTTCCCCATAGTGGAATGCAACACAAACTGACAAAACATAATGACAAAAAGAAAAGTAAAAAAATATTTCCACATGAAGAAGGAAGGAAACAATGACTTCAGGGATAGATTATGAAAGGTTTCTCAAAGTAAACCCCCATGCACACATCTCCCCATAGTGACCTTGACACGTAAAGAATCTGTGACTGATTTTGCCATCCCTTCTGTTTAAATAGAAACAGAAATTAGAGATAGAGTGTGGCAGGATGGAAAAAAAAATGGAATTATATGATTTGAAGACTTTCATTTTGGAAAAACATAATTTTTAACATATTCAGGACTAAAAAGCCACAAGTAATGTTAATGTCCTATCTTTCTTTAATGAGCTAATTCAGTATTGAAATTCCAAGGCCTTCAGGGGAAGCTGGATGAGGACTGGCTGAGGTCACTTAGTCTGTTCAGCCTGGAGAAGAGGAGACTGAGGAGGACAGACCCCACTGCAGTTACAATTTCCTCAGGAGGGGAAGAGGAGGGGCAGACAATGGTCTATTATATATGGTGACCTGTGACAAGATCTGAGGGAATGGCCTGAAGTTGGGTCAAGGGGGGTTTTGGTTAGATATTAGGAAAAGGTTCTTCAACCAGAGGGTGGTTGGGCACTGGAACAGGCCCCCCAGAGAAGTGGTCACAGCATCAGCCCAACAGAGTTCAGGAAAGATTTGGACAATATTCTCAGGCACATGATGTGACACTTGGGGATGGTGTAGTGCTGGGAGTTGGACTCAATGCTCCTTGGTCCCTGCAGATTCTGTTACTCTGTGAGTGTTTTACAAATAGATTTCTCTACCTTGTGTGTAGGACCTTGGATCCAGGTTCTTAAGCTACAGCATTAGTGAAACTAACCCTGCGTCATAACATCTTCCCTCACTGGCCCAGAAAACATAACCACTGCACTGGTCACATTACAGCTTTTGAGACAAGATGCTAGGTTTGCAGATCTCATGAAAGTTTGTGTGTTAAGGCTTGTTTCAGATTGAAGACATTTTTTATTTCTCTTCACTTTGAGAACACAACAAGCAAGGACTAGATGCAATGTTCACAAATATAGTTCACCTTCTTTTTTTGCTCTTCCTAGGTGAGTCTTGTACTTAACAATATTAAGAGGCACACTGTTACACAGTAGCAGCTTACCAAAGGGTAGCATCCAGTCTGTCTCATTGCATCAAAAATTAATATTAAGGAACTCGTAGAGACAGCAGTTGTTACTGGCCTCACTGGAAACAGCTCCTTTTTGAAAAAACTCAGTGAACTACTTTTTATGTGAGATATGTCCTCTCTGTTCCCTAAAATTCTGATCAAAATATCAGGAAATTTCAATGCAGAGGTCAATAGTAATTCCATTACAAGTCTTTCACAAGTGAAGATTTAATTTAACTTCAGTACCACTTCCTTCCCAACACATACATTTCTTAAATCAAATTAGTATTTCTTCCATGACTAAATATTTTTAAATCCTTGTGTTCTTCTATTATCTACTTACACTTCCTTAGTCAGTCTGGTTTTTTTCTTTATCAACCTACACCATTTTCTTGTTCATTTACTTGTGGTGCTCTTTAAAGCAGTTTGCTTCCTTCAAAAACCCTCCCTAAAATACTTCTGTTTCACTCACGGACTGATTTCAAAGGAAAGTCTAAGTAGTTTCCAGAATTTACAGCAATTATCATTTGTTGAAATAGAATAATCAGTCTGTCGGAGCAGGAGAAAATACATTAAAAAATTGTTTGAAATTTAAAAAAAAAAAAAAAAACAAAAAAAGGAAAAAAAGGGAGGGAAAAAAAAAAAAAAACAAAAAACGGAAAAAAAGGGAAGGAAAAAAAACCAGAGAGATTATGTCTACTAAGTCTTTTCCTCAATGTTTCTTTCAAGGATTCAGTTAAAAAAATAAATTACATTTTATTGCATGAAGAAGTCAACCTTTATAAACTTACTGTCAGTTCTGGTGGATAACAGTATATTTTTATTAGACTTTTAACATTGCATTAATTACACCAGATAAATCAAAATACAATACTTGCTTTCTTTTTTGAAGAGATAAAGTTTGTGACTTCTGTAATGTCGCTGAGGTTCAAAAAGTTATTGAATCTGCTTTGCATAAGGCATTACTCACTCATGCATTTCAGCTATTTCAGAATGACAAAAAAATTCAGTGCAATATTCAACATTGAGATCTCTCATCTCATATTGCTTTCTAGTTGGACAGGCTTTACTTGTTCTATTATGCAAGAAAATCCTTTGGTGACAAAGGGAGTTCAAGGCAAAATAAGAGTATATGCAGTGAAAATCTCCAGTACAGACACTACAGATAATTTTTTTCCTAGGCTTACAATGGTAAATCAACAGCTGCATGTCACATAGAAATATAGAGAAAATTTCATGCCAGGAACAATGCAGAGGGATTAACTGGGAGTATGTCAATTTATATAACCTTTGTGACATTGGGAGCTTTGCAAGGTATGACTGTTCCTCTTATTTCTGTAGGCCTCCTATTGGAAGTTTGAGGAGAGTTTCTGTATAGAGAAGAACCTTTATATTTGAAATATTGGATGAAATATGAAATAACCTCCTGTCACACTGGAAGTTTCTCTTTAATGTCCCCCTGAATTTGTTCTTTCTGTGTATGAAAGTCTTGAAGCTCAGTAAATAAATTCAACAAATTCTTCTATATGGAAAAGGTATAATCTTTTTTTTTTAATCTTTTTTTTTTTTTTTAAATTTTTCTCCTTAGGTTCCAATCTCTCAGTCACCCAGTAAAGGCAAACTTATTCCTGGGAAGGCTTCAGTGACATCAGCTAATATTAGTGAGTGCCACTAGATGCAAACCATCAACCAACAGCCTCATGTCGCTCTGCATTTCAGTCACATCAGAAGCTCTAGGAAAAGGTCCAATATTCAAGAAAAAAAACAAAAAAAGAAAAAGAATCACAGAGGTACTGTAAAATGAGGGCCAAGTTTAGTTCTACCTACTTAAATCAGAATGCTGTTTATGGGTGTTTGAGTTCTGAAATGATTTCTTAATACTCATCTACTTTGAAAATAAAGCTCCATTAGAGTCATGCTACTTAATTTCACACCAAAAAAAAAAATTCTTGCTTGAGCTTTTGTATCTATTTCTTGAATGTGTGTCCAAAAAATTTTATTCACTGACAACCTCCCCTCAGTGGAGGTGGTACTAATGGACAGTTCAAAAAGACATTTTCCAGAGTTACAGTGTTTCATAAAAGACAAGTTCAGACAGGAATGAAAAATTTTTTATTTAATTTCCTGCATGTAACAAGCCATTTCATTTTACCCATATTAGACTCTGTAAATTTATGAAGATGAAATCATTCCTCAGAAGGTAACCTATTACCAGAATTTCTATTCTCAGAACCTGGTGAAGTCAGAGGTACTGCTGTATATGCATTTGGCCTTACAGAAGGCATTAGAAAACCATGTTTTCCCATGTCAGTCTAGTTGAATGTGCTTTTGAATATAAAATTTCCACATTCTTTTGACTTTTAACACATGGAAAAAGCCCACTAAGAGGACTATGGGAAGATTGTCTTCACTATCTAAGTATGTGAGCCCAAATTTTTTCGTTTCAGTTCACATATTGACAAATCCCAATGTGTTTCAAAGCAAATACTGGAGAGAGAGAGAGACAGATGGACAGATAGACAGACAGAATGACAACTAAGAAAAGATGTATTAAATTACGTGTTTGGCTTCCTACATCATGCTTAAACATGTTTTCACATGACCTTCACATGGAATATTTGATTTTGCAGATGATCAACTAGAATTTCTTGAAAACTCTGTTTTACGTAGGATATGAAAAAAGGCATAAAATCAGAGGGTCAAGTCTGATTGGGCATAAGAATTTAGGTAGGTGCCAGCAGAAAGAATTGTGATATTTCTTCTCCATGAAAAGTGATGATAGGGTAATGTCATACTGTCCAAAATCAGAACTTGGACCCATGCTTTCTTTTTCATGTATTTACCTATCTAGTGTCATTTATTTCCTTATATATTCTTTTGCTATTATATATTGTTCCTTAAATTAAGTCTTTAGTTCTGGATTGATCTTCAGAAGACTTCATAAATAAAAAACTGAGTTTTATATGGGTTTTATATGCACTTAGACAATTTCATTTTGTCTGAAAAAAGCTCATCATTCAATGTGTAATATAAAAATTCATAACAGTTTTCCACATAACACATTGCTAACCCACAGACATTAAAAACCAAACATGCTTCAATGAATAATATGATCAAACACATAATTTAACTTCAAATACAACTGACAATGGGCAAAACAAAATTGACAATGCAAGACAAATATGCATTATATATCTTATGCATTTTATCCAGAGTTATTCTCATCATTCTAAAAAAAAGCAAAATAATCTGCTAAGAACAGAATGAATTGATGCCTGAAGAAGCATTAAATTAAAATCTAAAATAGCAGTTTCCTGTCCTAACCACCACTGAGTAAAGAAAATTTCAGTGTGCATCAGTAAGGAAAAGAGTAGCACAAGCTGCCTTTCACATATTCATTATAATGCATCTGATCCTGCATTTCTTATTTGGTTGTTTGTTAGTCTTTGACTTGCAAATATTCCTACCTTAGCTCCTACCCTCAATCCTGCACTCCATTGTTTGGCCTACAAAGTATAATCTTAAGGGGCAGAGTCAGAGAAGTCTCTAGGGGCTTTTTTTATGTAATTACCCAAAATAAAGACTCTGCTCAAAAAACTATCCAGATTTCTTCTTAATAAAGCAAAACTAGGAGCCCAAAAGTCGATACTCGCTAATGGTGATTGTACAGAGACAAATGCATCTAGGTTTTTAGGTTTCAAAGGTTTTGCCAGCTTGAGCAAAAAGATTAAAAGGGTAAAATAAAAGAATACAGCTACAAACCACTGGTTTTAATATATTATTATGAATACTCCTAAGTGCAACAAAATTATTTTAAAAAAAGAAAATAAATCAGGTATTGATATATTTAAGCTGTATAACTTCAGGGTCTTATTCGTGAGAAAGAAATAGTTCATGTCTTGATTTTTTTCCTTTTGGTGAGGGGAGAAATTTGAATTTGCATATTCACAGGGTAAAGAGAAAAGTAGGAATTTTAAATGGGTAGAAATTAATATAAAAGTATGGAAAATTATGCTTCTCTGGGTAATGCAAAATTATGTTAAATCTCTGTTTTAATGAAATTACAGAACTTCAAATTCTGTCACATATGGGAAGTCATAGTAGTCTGCATTACAATGCCACACAAAATGTTTAGCGTAATACCTACACAGTCACCTTTCACATCTTCAAGGATAGAACATCAAACATGTCATAATTAAAAGGTATCAAGGTATAAATACAGCACTTGCATTTCACCATGGAATCCATAACTCAAATACAATAGCAAAGTGTTTTAATTTTTAATCAGTAGAGACTAAGACATACCTAGATGTTTACGATGCCTTCATTCCAGAACAGCTACCACAAAATACCACAGAAATGCATTGGAGGAAATGCAAGAAAGGGGAAAAAAAGAAATCCAAAGAAAAATGTTTTTAAAATTTCACAGAAATTTTCTTTAATTCATTCAACACAATTATTTATATAGAGGCATAGAAGAATGATTATCTAACTATAGTTACTGAACTTGTCACTACTCAAAAGAGGAAACAATGTTAAAGACTGAGTAAGGGAGACATTTCTGAGGAAATAAACCTTTTTTTGTCTTTGTGTACATTGACAGGGCACTTGCCAGAATTCCGGAAAAACAGATCATGCATTTATCTGCTGTGCACTCTTTCCACAGGCTGCCATTTCAAAGACATTTAACACTTCACACCACAAGGCAGTTACAAAAAGTTACAGCAGATGTTTGATGGCATGGAGGGCAACAGGGTCCAGACAAGTGTTTTGATCTGGAGAAAGGATCCTTTTCTCACCAGCAACTATGAAATGAAGGAAACTGTTGAAAATGCTTTAGAGGGTGTCTATCTATCAAAAGACAGGGACAAAAATACATACAGCCTTTTAAAAAATAACTGCAGAAATATGTAGGCAGCTTTTCCCTCAGACCTAAAGAAAAATCCAGCTGTTGGCCAACTCTGCTCTTTAAACGGAGTATGAGGTTGACACGGTAACAGGTCTGGGGTTTCACTCAGATGGCTTTTTTTAAACCAACAGAGGAACAGTACAAACAGAAAATAAACAACTACAAACAAGAAAAAAAAAATGAGAACAGTAGAAAAGAAACAGTAGAAAATTGTCAGAAACAAATTAAGCAGTCTTGAGTTGCTAAACTATGAGATACAATTCCTTTAAGGACTTCATGGTTAAGATGACCATTTAAACTATGTTAACAGGAGAGATGGTAGGGTTTTATAAACACTTGATACATGGATGCTTGAAGGATAAACTAGCATATGAAAATCCTACTGATTTCAACAAAAAATATCTGACCTTGAAGTCCTTTAAGAAACTCTTAAAATCCTCTTAAAATGATGGCAGTTTACATTTTCCTTTTTTATTTAAAACAATAATATCAAAGACTCCCATATCTGTGTTTTGTAGTCTTTATCTAAAATACTTCAAATCAGTCCAGAGCCTGCAGCTGTGGATAAAGTGAACCCACTCTAATTATGTGTCCTATCCCAAACAGGAATTATAACAAAAGTAACTCTTTTCTCCCACTCTTTTGCAGCTTTAAAGCTTTGTTTACTGACCAAAGAGGATCAATCATTACATTTAGTTCAGATATATTTTAAAAAATGCAATGAAATACATACTAGAAAAGTTCTTCACACCCATCAGATATCAGGTAGCAACCAGGCAGGTAGGGTACCTCTTGGCAAGGTCTAAGCTTTGGAGATAATTTTGGTGTTTACATGTTCCAAGATACACATGCTTCTGCATTCTGAAATTAAATTCACAGAAAAAAAATCACAAAAATACAGCACACTACTGTGGATTTCTTATAACAGTTAGTCCTAACAAGCAGTGTGAAGTACTCCCATGAAGAGATCAAACTGTCTCCTAGGATTTTTCTATTAGGGACTTGAAATGATCAGAAAGGGGTAGGGTGGGAATATTTGAATATACTTGTTTACTATTCTTTGCATTGCTTCTTACTGTCTTGTTACATCAGGCCAGGCATGAGATTGCTCTAACAGAATTTGGCAGTATATGGCTAACACAGTGCAAAAAAAGGAGAGGTGTAAATAAAGCCCCTACAGTTTTCCTGCCAATTCCCTCTCAGTCTTTTACATGTAAACGCAAAACTCAAAGCTTGCCAAGTAAAACCACCCAACCCAAATACAAATCAAAATTTCAGGTGCCATGATTCTCACAACAGGCATTTCAAACAAATAAACAGGTATTTATTCTACATAAAAACTCAAAGAAATCTTAATAGGGACTCTTTGTCATACAGCAACTGTTGGACATATAAGGTTGACTCAAAAACATTGTGAGTGTACGCTGTGCTACACTATTAAACTAACAAAGCCATATTTTTCCTTCTTCATAGACTTTTTCCTCATTTAGTATACAAAACGGATCATTCTCATTTAGCGATCAGTTATTTGATATGCTGTTCTTTCTTCCTCATTAATTGGATTGCCCTGGGCCTTAGACATCATATATTATTCCAGTGCTGTTCTGGTGACAAAGCTATTCATTTCCTCATGCAACTTTCTATGCCATTTATTATTAGATCATTCACTAGAATTTCTATTTGATTCAGTTGCTACTGAATATTAGTCCTGAGACCATTGACAGGCGGGCACCCAGAAAAGAAGTAACATGTGGATCAAACTCAGGTTTTGCTCATTTGGGGGGGCTTTTTTTGGTTAGAATAAAAAAAGGTGAGGGGGACAGGAAGGAAAAGAAAGAGAAGAGGAGAGGTTTGGAGAGGTTCGGAGAGAAGAGAAGAGAAGAGAAGAGAAGAGAAGAGAAGAGAAGAGAAGAGAAGAGAAGAGAAGAGAAGAGAAGAGAAGAGAAGAG
>VZRV01023442.1:788901-847020 GCA_013398115.1 Falcunculus frontatus | reverse complement strand
AAAAGAAAAAAAAATAATTTTTTTTCCAAGTTTGATACTGTAAATCTTTATTAAAAGAAATTGCCAGTCCAGGGCTCCCTGGGTGGTGACCTGGAGGGGAATGAAATGTCCTGGCTAAACTTCCACAGAGGGATCAGAATTGCAAGGTAACGTGGAGGGAGGAATGACCCGAAAGCTGTTGATCACGTTGGAGACCCAGCTCCTCCACCCTCCTCCCTGGAGGGCCCTCCAGCTTGGGGTTGTCGCGTTGCATTCCTCTGGGGTTCGGTTTGTTTCTGTTGTGTTTTATTTTTTTTTGTTTTATTTTGTTTGTTTTGTTTGTTTTCTTTTTTTTTTCTCTCCGTCCTGCACTTGCCAGCCTGACACCCAGGGCGAGCGCGGCGTGGGGAGCTGGTGGCGTGGGACGCGTCCCCGCAGCCGCGCCTCCCGCGCGTCTCTTTGCTGCAGTAACTTTGGATGCCGGGGCTCCCTTCTCTGCCCCTCTTCGTTTGTCCCCCCGACCCCGCTGAGGAGCGGGGGCTCTGATTTTTGGGTGCTGGGATCCTCTCCCCTGGGCCTGGCCTTTCTTTGGTTGCTCCCCATCCGCAGTGTGACGTGGGAACCGAGGGCTGGGCGGGAGGCAGGAGAAGACGAAGGCGTCGCGCAGGGACCGGGAAGGGACACCTCTGTTCTCGTAGACCTGTTCGCTGTGCTCTGTCGGGAGTGGGGAACCTTTCCCTCCAGGGCAGCTCCAGATCCCTTTGAAACAAGGCAGTGTCTCTGCTCTTGCCCAACCCTACCGTCTGCCGGGAGGAGACCGCAGAGTGCAGAGACCTGGGTGCCACGGCAGCTCCGGGACGGTGGGGAGGGACGAGGCGCTGGCTCTGGGGCCGGGGCAGAGGCGAGCTGTGCCACGGCGGTCAGGCCACGGGATGGCTCGAGCCCGGGGAGGAGGAGAAGGTGGCAGTTTTTTTCTCTCTCGAATCATTTAAACTTCATTGTCATGATTGTTTTTATTTAAAAAAAAAAAAAAGGAAAAAAAAGAAAAAAAAAAGGAAAAAAGAAAAAAAAGAAACAAAACACAACCGAAAAACTTTTGTAATGTGGATTTGTTTTCCTTCGTCTGTATTTCAGTCTGCTGGGGTGTTTCTGTAGATGGTGGATACTTGCTTTCATTTTTTTAATGATAGAAGTCTTCTGTTTTAAGTTGTTTTTTATCACCAGCTCATTCTATCCTCTGTGGTTACTCAGTAATTTCATTTCAATATTTATTTTTGTGCTGCTTTTTTATTATAAAATAAATTATTGATATACCAAGCAATGTGGATTCCTGTTTGTAAGGCGAATAGCCCTGTGTATGTGTCCATTACTTCTCTTGACAGCCACAACGTAATTTATTGCTGTAAATTTAGCTGCAGTGACTGGTTTTTTTGTACCTTTCCAATAAAGCATTTTCTGGTTTCAGACTTGCCCTGGTTCTATGGTCAGCATTTTGGAGCCTGAATTGATCTTCGGTGGAGTGTTTTCCTCGGGTTTTTTTTTGCTGCCTGTCCCCAGTGCAGCACATGGCTGGCTGTGGTGCTGCGGTGAGCAATGTGTTTTTTGGAGGCAGGCTGGGCTAAGGCGAGTGGGATGGCAGCTTGGGCTTTTGCAATCATCTGACCCAGCCTGCTGGAGCCCATCTCGGCCTTGCTGTGGTGCTTTCTTGGGACGCTTGGAATGTGCTCCAGGGATAGCTCTTGTCCGAGCTGTTTGTCAGGTCCATCCCGTGCTCAGGCCGCGTGTGTCTGTTCCTAACCCAGGGGCTCTCTCTTTGTGCACAATCAGTGGGTGTCTGTGTTAGCACAAGCAGGACTGACAGCTCAGCAGGCACCTGCCTGCAGTCGTGATGCTGAGCAAGGCCACTTGTGGCTTGGAGACACTGTGACCTGTCTTGAAGTGCTGGAGACAGACGCTCCTCTCTCTTCCTTTGGCTTGTGAAATATCCCTTCACGGTTTCCCTGTGTGACTGCTTGTGAATAAACTGCTTTAACCCCTTACATCAATACTTCATCTTTTTGCTCTTCCCTGTTGAGGCTTTAAAAAGGCAGTACCTTGTGCCAGTGAGCTCCCAGGGGTTGTGTTGGCTTTAATTCCCTATTCCAAGTAGTCGAGTTTCTTGAGGGAACAGCTGAAGGGGGTAAAACACTTGAGGCAGTAGGTTGGAGACAGATGGGTGTGTTGGCCAAAGCTGGAATTAAGAGGTAGGGCAAAGTGGAGAGGAGCAGGGCTGCAAGGCTTTGTGTGTCAGCAGGTAATGGATGGTCATTAGGTGGGGCCAGGCAGGCTCGGCTGAGCAGGCACGTGGGTGAAGCCTGGGGGTGATGGCACTCTCTGTGCAGAGCAAAAGCAGCATCATCAGCTGCTTTGGCTCCCGCCTGGAGAGACTGCAGCAAGGAGCTGGTGACAGTGGAAAGGACAGGGAGGTGGGCCAGTTGTGACTGTTGGAGGGATGGAGGAGCATTAGTTCAGGAGGAAAAGGGCATCAGAAATGGGCCAGGTAGAGGTTCAGCAGTGAAAGGAAACAACCTTCACTATGCATAGGGGAGGAGCATAGAAGGTCTGTGAACAGAGCAGTAAAAGCACAAATCCTGCTCTCTGGTGCAGGTCTGGCAGTCTGGTGCCTGTCAGCAGCTGGGCCCAGGGACTCAGTGGGTGCTAGCACCCAAAAAAAGAAGTGTCTCTGTCTCTGGGTGCTGTGCAGAGAGCAGCCGTGCGTGAGAGCTGCCTCTGCTGTGGTGCCAGCAGCCACCTTCCTTCCCCTCTGCTTTTAGGGAGGTCAGCCCGAGCTCCTGCAGGTGCAGTGGCAGGGTGTGCCCTGTGACGATCATCCCTGACATGAGAGGGGTGTAAACCTGCCTGATCCAAGCCCAAAAAGCACTAGGAGATCCGATAGCTGCAGCTCAGCCTTGTCCTTGGGGAAAGCCCGAGGACAAGAGACAACGGGAAAACAAATCTGCCGACCACCGGAGCCTGCTGCTGGCAGTGAGAGACGCCTGTTCCTCCCGGGCTGCCTGCTGGCGTGGCTCCAGGCACAGCAGTCTCCTGTGTAGGTCACCCGTGTGCTCGCCGCCAGCTTTCCCCGTGTCCTTGCTGAGGAGGTGGAGGAGACGTGTTAGCAGAGGAAACCGCGTCCAGCCTCCACCACTGCTGGCATTTCTATTCCCCATGGATGCCTTTTGACAGCCTAAGGGTTTGAGGGCCGTGACAGCGCCCAGCCTGAGCCGTCAGCTCTTGCCTCTCTCTCCCCTGTGCAAGAAAAAGGACGAGCAGGAGGCCCAGCTCGCGCCGGCTGGAGCAGGGAGGGTGCCTGCTGCTGCCGTCGCGGCAGCCAGCTGGTGTCCAGCCCAGCACGGCTCCTTCAGGCTGGTATCACACTGCTGACTTGCATGAGTCACAGCTGACTTTTTTTTTTTTTTCTTCCCCCCCCCTCTTGTTTGGCTTGCAAGAAAGATCTGTTTTACATATAATACAGTAATCAGGGCTTGACATAAATAGGCAAATGTTATTGTCTGCGGTGGGAATTGCACCTGCTGGCAGAGCAGTGGAGGCAGCCCATTATGCACCGGAGTCGATCATTTGTGCAATGAAGTACAACCACGGTTCTTGCTGTGTTCTTGTGCAAGTCTTTATCTCAGCGGCTGCGAGTGCGCCGGCAGATGTGCCATCTTCACCTTTGCAGTCTGTCCTCGCCCCAGGAACCGGAGCAGCCTCTGTTCCTGCAGCTGTGGCCGTCCTCTCCCAGAGGGGTGAAGACCAAGATGTTCGGCTGAGATGTCCCTGCTTCGGTGCTGGCTGCGTTACAAAGCCAAGCAGCCTTGTCCCTGAGTACTGAGGCTGCACTTTCTGTGCAGGGCAGTCTTGCTCCCAGGATGTGCTAGATCCTGGATGAATGCCTGGATGTGCAGAGCATCTGGCTCTTGTTTATGGACCTTACTGCAAAAAAAGTGGCAGCAGTCTCACCGGCTGAGCAGGTATGAGCAGTGCTCCTTTGGACCAGAGGGACTTGCAGGACTGGCTGAACTATAGGCTGCTCATGTGGAGTCTGGGCTTCAGCATGGTAAGATTTCTCCAATAATAATAAACAGAGCTTGTCTTGTTGGTGCTGGAGTCTGGGCTTAGCTTAGCTAAACCAGCACCTCTGAACCACTGCATCCACAGCTTAGGCGAGGGTTGAAGGAGGTGCTGTGCAAGGAGAGGAAGCGGGAGACACGCACGTTCTTTGTGGAGTGAAAAAGATGAGCACAAATCCTGTAGGAATGCCAAAATGTGCAGGATGCTGCGTGTGCAGGTATTTCTGCTGGGCCAGCATTGAGGGGCAGGGAGGACGTTAAGCTTAAGAGCATCAGCATTATAGCAGGAACAGGCAGATCGTGGGCTTTGCTTGCTGAGCTCAGTGAAAACGCTTGCTCTGTGCTAGAAATTGCTGTTTATTAGAAAAAAAAATAAATAATTTCGTGTTGTGATTTACATTTTGCAGCTTAAGAGCAGGGAAAAGAAAGACCCAAATTCTACGAGTTGTGTTTGAAAGGGCTCCAAGCCTTATCCGTCAGTTTTGTTTGCCACATGACTGCAAATCTGAGGCTGTAGATTTGCCTTCATCCTGCCACTAGCCAGCTACCACCCCTGACAACAGCCCAACCAGTGCCTAAGTAAGTTCCCAGGGATCATCTCATTAACAGAAGAATAGAAATGAGACTAGAAATTGGGGAAGAAAGGAGAAGTCTAACAGAAGGATGTGAGCTCTCCATCACTGATATGAGGAGCATCCCTCCATACACAGTCTTCCCTTGCCTGTGGTCTTGCCCCAAGTGGCAACATCCCTCAGCACCTTTCTATCCTCACCATGGTCACCCAGCTGGGCTCAGCTCCTGCTTGCCTTCCCACAGGTCAGGCGAAGCCCAGGGATGGGGAATAGTGAAGGGTTAGGAGGAACAGACAGTTCCCAGTAAGTGAATTCCTACCACCACCAGTCACAGTCTGGTTCCCTAATAAAGATTCTGATAAGGAAGCTGGAATCCCTTTTAACTTCTGATCCGTTCAGAGATAAGCTTTAGACGTTTTGGTTTAGACGTAAACAAGCGCTTCTGTCACCGGCAGCTCTCAGAAATGCAGCTGCAGACCTCTGGTTAGTCCCAGTGAGGTCCTGCCAGGCTCCCGGGGGAGTTAACTTGGACAGCTGCATCCACATCTGAAGGGAGAAGAGGATGACTTACTCTTTCTCCATGGTAAAGGTCTTTTGCACATCTCTGTAAGCTTTGCTGTGAAAAGGAGAGGGGGAAAGATGTAAAAATAAGGAATGACGTCTTTCAACCTTTACCGGGTTTTGAGGTGAAGCGAAGTCACCTTCCTGGGCTGGTTTTCTCCACGGAGCCCTTGGAGATCATTTTTTACTCAAATTGGGAGAAACTAGAGCAGAACTGTGCTGAGAAAAGCGTTTCTCTCAGGCCTCAGCACTGCTTGGAGGTAAGAGGAGGGTGAGGGGGGCTGGTCTGTCCTGCACCCCGGCTCCCCTCCCTGCCTGGCATCCCCCAGCATTGGCACAGGGCTGGCAGAGAGACACCAGCAGTGGGGCAGCAAAGCCCAGGCTGCAACACAGGGTCCCACACAGCTTCATCCATGACAGCAGAAGCTGGCACTATTTGACTTAACCTTTTCTGGGTTATTGCATCTTCCCTTCGAGAGACTGGCTTTTTGGGTAGAGTTCCTGGCTTCTCAGTACCCTGATTAGCCCAGGCTGTCTCAGCCTCAAGACACCTCCCCTTTGCATGGCTTAAAACCTCTCCAGTGTCAGTGTCTCTTCTTATATCTCCTACAGCTCCTCATCTGACAGGATTAGCATTCTCTTTTCAATGTTTTTGCTCTTCCTGCTGCTCTGTCCATCCATCTTGGAGGCCACATGCCCGTTCTCCCCTGGCGCTTTGCGCTCTGCCTCCTGCATCGACTGCTGCGTGTACTGCTGGTACGTGGGTGAGAAGTTGTGGATGGCATCCTGCACGATGTCCTGGGGGCTGATGGTCTCCTTCAGCCCACTCGAGATGCTCTGCATTGGGGCAAGGTTTGCTGCAAAACAGGGAGAGCAGGAAGGTGATGGGACAGCAGACAGTCAATGAGCCCAAGTGATCCAAGACACTTTTCCTTAGAAATTCAAGATCATTGTGTGCCACCATTGCAGTTCCAAGTTCTGAGGAGAAGAAAGGCCCATGTTCCAAAGAGGATGGATCCTCTCTGACTGCATGTGGGTAATATCACAATCCCCTAATTCTACCCATCCACACCAAGATCTCCTTTACTGCCTACTTGCTGTAGGTGTCATGAGGGAAGAGGGAGAGGGTGTGCTTGGAGCGCAGGATAAAGACATTCCTCTTGTAGCTTTTAGTATTCCACTGGTAATGGGATACTAATAAAATAAGGGAGGTTTCCCCTTTTCTTAGTCACTGAAGAAAGGAAGATGTGAGTAAGAGTTACCTGTTGAGTTTTCTTTCTTGTCCCTGTACACCTGGCAGGTGAATGCATAGCGCAGGGCAATGGAAGCAAAGAGCATTTCAATGCAGATTATGAAGTTCTGGTAGCCAGCAGCCACTGTCCCAGCTCCCACCTCCTTCCCATCAATGATCTGAACTTCAGGGATCACCCCACATTTCTCCAGGATTGCCAGCAGTGTCCCTGTGTGGGGGAAGGGAGAGGAATCAGTTCTGCTCCTGCATCCTTGAGCCAGGTGGGGCTATGGGAGGAGAAGCATTGGGCATCCATGGTTGGACCCACCTTGCCAGAAGGAGAGGAAGATGACAGCCTTGATGGTGATGAACTTGAGGACCGGCTCAAACGGGCGCAGCAGGTCCATGGTGGCAAAGTAGAAGAGGAAAAGAGCATAAAGGGCCAGGCTGACAGAGAAGTTGTAGATGATGGTGATGTAGAGGTATCCACTGTGGACACTGTGGGGAGAAAGAGAGAGCTGCTGCCCTGGGCTGTAGGGAGCAAAGCAAGTGCAACTGGGGGCAGAGGGATCAAATGGGGAAGGGGAGGGTGCATAGCTTTGCTGTGGGGGAGAACACAGCCCAGGAGGAGGAGGAGGGCAGAGGTAGCAGCTTTCCCTCTGTCGGTGGGACCTCTTTTTATTTATTATTTTATTTATTATGGCTCACAGGAGTTTTGTCCCTTTATTGCTTGGGGGCGGTGAGTCTCCATTCCCCGGCACTTTGGGCTCACAGCGCTCTCACTGTCCATGGAGCAGCTTTCTGGGGAGACTGGCAGGACACAGTGGAGATGGAGCAGGGATCCATCCTCTCCCATTCACCCTCTCCAGCCCAACCCAGCATCCTCACTTGAAGTCTCCATCGTGGTACTTGCCGAACGCCTGCAGGATGATGGTGACGATTGCCATGAGGGGTTTCACGATGCAGAACTGCAGTGTGGCCTGCACAGGGGAGAGACACGGTGTACCACAGGCAGCAGGGACACCCCACTCCCCACATCCCACCCCTCTGCTCTCAGGACAGACACACAGGGGAGACAGCAGTGCTGAGGGGTGAAATAGGAACCAGCACAAGGTCTGCAGATGGGAGGGAGTGGGGCTTCCAGAAGGCAGCGTAGCCACTCCAAGGTGGGGGACTGGGTGGCTTGGGGACAGATGGGTGACAGGATTCAGCCCACAGTGCAGTGCTGGAGAGTGACAGAGCATCCAGGCTAACCTGGGACTGGACAGAGATGGCAATCTGAGCTCTGCAGTGGGAGGAGACCCTGACTCAGCAGTGAGTCACAGGCAAGGACAGCAAGGAGCCCTGCTGCTGGCCAGGTGCCCATGAGCTGGTGACCTGCCTCCCTCAGAGGAAAAAACCTCCAAACCCAGCATCTTAAGAGAGTGATAAAGCAAAGCCCCCTTGGCAGGGCAGTGGGGAAGGGACCTGCCACCCAGAGAGCCCTCATCTGAGGGAAGTGATGCTCCCCATCGGGTACCCACCTGCTTGCAGAAGCGCAGGAACCCGATGGAGTAGGACATCCCCTGAAGGCAGCAGGTCCCGTAAAAGCAGCTGGACCTGGAAGCAGAAAGCGAGGAGATGCCACTGGGGGTGCTGGATGGGGAAAGTGGGTGGAGGAGGAAGTCACAGGATGCTGGGACTTACGCAATGGGCTTCCCTCGAATCTCTGTCATGATGGTACTCTCCCCTCCCAGGTACTCAAAGCACAGGCTCAGGAAGCTGTAAATCACAAAAGCTGCCAAGCCAAGGGCAGACATGATCAGCAGGACTGATGGGAGTTCTGGAGGGGGTTTTCATCTCACATTCCTTCCTGCTCAGGTGTTTCCTCATCCAACCTGGCACTGCATCAAGATTTGGGATGCTGGTGGGTGGGAGCCCAGTGAGAGGAGCAGCAGGTGAAATCCATCCGACTTCGAAGTGGAGTCGGACACATCGCACTGTGTGCACAGAGTTAATTACAGACACAGCAGCTCCTCTGGGCACACACAGTCCATCCAGGGACCATCTACATGGAAGGACCTCAAAATTGCTAAGGGGCAGCACAAATGGCTGGTGGACAGCAAGGAGCAGGTCCTGAACAGTTTTCTTGGACATCCCCACCACTTATTTTTCATATACTCCAAACCTGAAGTAATGCAAATACCCACACAACTTAGTTCCTGAGGAAGAGAGGAACAAGGTACAAAACCAGCCTTAATCCTGACAAGTTTCCCTTGCACTTCAAAACACCCTGACTCCCCAATTTCTTGGGTACATCTGCCTCCTGTTTTAGAGAAGCTGCACTTCTACCCCACAGGCAGACAGAAAACCTCTTTCCCCAGGACCGTGGTACTGGGGTCCCTCCAAGCTTGTGTCTGAAAGGCACCAGCTCATGTTTGTGGGGCATCCCCTCCCTGCTGCCAACAGAGAAGGAAGGGGAAAACTTCTGCATGGAGGAAAGGGGAGTGGGAAGTGAAAGCGATGGAGATTTGCCACTTCACAATCCAAGATGCTCCAGAGACAGGTCAGCAGAATGAGAGTCCTGCTTTGCCCTCAGCCTCTCTGCTGAACAGATGCTGTGCTCACCTTCGTAGCAGTCCCGCACCGAGTCGAAGTAGACGTAGTACTGGTGGCTGCCGAGGAGGAGGAGGCTGAGCCAGGAGTCGAAGGCATAGACGGGCACGATGAAGAGGATGCGGATGATGTAGCGCTGCTCCTTGGGGATGGTGTAATTCCTCAGGTGTGTGTAGATCTGCAAAGTGCCCAGCATGCAGAGTTGTGGCTGCCACAGGTCAGGATGGGAACCAGAGGTACCCCCAAGGCCTCAGGGGTGCTGTGTTAACCCTTGTCTCAGGGGCGAGAGCTCTGCCAGCTTTCCACCACAGACCCATCGCAGTGAACACACACAGCAGGCTCCATCCCAGTCCCTGGGCCAATCCCTTGCATGAAAATATGTGCAAATCGGGTTCCTTCCCTGGGCTGTGTGAGGAATGTGCCCTCCCCTGTGCAGCCCCATCCCAGTGCTTGGAGACAGCAGCTTGCCCCAGGGCTGCCTTCAGCAGCACAGACCTGCACAGTCCCCTAAACCATGCCCACTCAGGGTATGCCTCAAGGCAGCTGGTGCTGTGCACCCCAAACACCCCAAACGCCCTGCTGGGTGTTGCCTCTGGGCAGTGCCAATGCCCTGCAGCCTCTCTTGGTTCTGGCAACCAGCTGGGGAGGGTGTGGGCAAAGTCCATCCTTACCAGCTGCCAGCACCAGGCTCCTGACAGGAGCAGCAACAGGAACACCTATCCAGAGCTGAGTGATTTGCAGTGGACTTGGGGGCAATCGATAGTTTTGCTCTCATGTCAACCCCTGTGCTGAGCCCCGTCTCTGCTCCAGCCCATACCTGGTGGAAAGTGATGATGAGTGCTGACCACACGAAGATGCCAGAGATGGCCTGCGCCGCTGTCGTGGTCAGGAAAAGCTGCTGGCCGTCCTGGGAGTTGTTGTGGGCAGCCGTAAGCAGGGCAACAGCTGGGAATGGGGGGGCTGAGGCCAGCCTGGCTGCTGTGCCAGGCCCCGGTGTGCCAGGTGCCACGGGAGAGGGCACAGCAGGTGTGGCATTACTCATCTGCAGGGAGGGAGAGGGAAGGGGAGTGGTGCAGGAAGGCAGGAGCAAGGTAGGCTGGGAAGGTCCCAGCAGATTTCCCAGTCCACACAGCATGTACAAACCTTCAGTGAGGTTTATCTCCTCCCCAAGGTTTTTCCAGGGTGTCCCCCACCCAAACCGGCCCATTTGCCATGTTGGGTCTGCTTCTCCCAGTAGGAAAATGCAAATGTCCTTCAAGAGCAGACCCTCTTTTCCCTGAGGAGGTCTATGCAGTTCCCATGTCTCCCAAAACACACACTTCTCCCTCACAGCTTTGCTCCTTGCTTTCTCAGGAATCACTCCCGCTTGAGAAGGAATGGTCCGTGTATATTTGTGCCCCTGTGAGTTCACACTTGTTGCTCAGGGCCCTTTTCCATCAGAAACCAGAGACTTACGGGTTAAACCCATCCCTCACCCAGGATAATAAGAGTCCCTTACCAACAAGCCATTAGGACACTTGTGTCCTCTTCCTTGGGAGCCCAGAAAACACTGGGTCTCCCCCCCCAAATTTGGTTCCTTTCATCATGTGTGGCCTTGCTGGGGGCAAAGCCTGAGGCTCCCCAAGAAACCAGATGTTTAACGTCACCCATGTTCTTCATCCAGCTATTTCGGGATTGTGGGGGTGTCAGTGTGCCAGCAGTGCCAACCCCAAGACCTGAAGGGCAGCCAGCGGTCCTTCCTGCACCCAAATTAAGCACAAGGGAGCAAGCCTGCCATGCCAGAGGCAGAGCTGCTGCCCTTTGGGGATGCTGGAGTGCTATGGCATCTCCCTGGTCAGTGTGTGCTCCTTGAAGCTGGCTGCCACAAGGCACTGAGCATTCCTGGTGCAGAGGGTGGCTAGGCATACGGACACCGTGTACCCTGCAGCTCCAGACAGCAAGGACCAACCTAATAATAAGCAATTATTTATAGGGCAGCTTCATATCTCAAGGCCAACAGATGCATAAACTGCCATGTTTGGGTTCTCTCTTTCTGCTAATCTATGAAAAGCTGCTTTTTCCCAAGTATAACAATACTGGTTTGAAAAAAACCAACAGCCTGCAAGCTGAACTCTAACAATATAGATGCTTCTCAGTGCATTGTTAATAAACAAATATTTTAGCTGCTGGGTAACTATCGCCTGGGGTAAAACTGTAAGCATGAACTGGAGAGAAGCATGAAAATATCTGCCATAGATAAGAGTGGTAGGGAATGACCTCGGTCCAATGAAACACCGAAAACAAACCAAAGCAAGAGCTCACCCTGCGGCTCCCTGTTCTGCCCTCTCACCGAACCCCAACCTCACAGGAGAGGAAACTCAGCTGGTGTCGGATCAACAGCCCTAAAAATACCTTTCCCGGGCTCCGCCTGGCAGGAGTCGCCTGTAAGCGGAGCTGCCGGGGCGGCAGCTGGCGGGGCCCCAGGAGCTCACCCCGGAGTACCTGCGCCGGGAGCGGGGAAGCGGAGCCGGAGCTGGCTGCAGGCACAGCGGGGCCGATAGTGTTACACAGGCAGCGGAGAGCCGCGTTCTTTCCCCCTGCCACCGTCCTGTGGCCCTGCCCCGGTCAGCAGGAAGAAGGATCCCGGGAAAGCCGGGGCGGGATCTGGTCTTTGGACGGACTTCGGTGCTGCCGGACCTGCCTTGTAAACATTAACAGGAGGACGGAGATAGCTCGTGGCACTGGGAGGGAGATGAGAGCTCGGCTGTGCCCCGTTCTCCAATGACTCCTCACTCTCTCTGGGGGCTGCCCTGCTGCTGGCTGGGGCTAAATGGCTGGATTTGGCCATGCTCTCCCTCTGCCAGAGCATCTTAACAGCAGGATGAAAGCTCACTCTTTCTGTGTTCTTCTAGCCGCTTTTCTAGTGATCCAGCTCACTCCCCAAGACATGGCAGAGAGCTGTGCTCTTCACTAGACCCATTTATTCTGTTTTCAACCTAGTGCTGTGCCGCAGATGCTTGGCTCAAGGTATCCCATCTCCTATTAACTTTCCCAGCCACCGCGGTGTGAGCACGGTGGCACCGACAGCCAGTCCTGGCAGCCTCCCCGACACTGTCACACTCTGAACATGGCAGAGAAAGTCATTAAAAGCAAAAAGCCTCGGTGCCGCTCGGAGACAGAGCTCCCAGCTCCACAGGTAATTAGATCCCGGCCGTGCAAGGTAGTCAGGCAATTCAATGCAGTTAGAGAGCCATTTGCTTCCAAAACAAAGGCAGCAAGGAGACACCGGGAATAATATCAGCTGCAAAACTCAGCTCCTTGATGGGACTGAGCACATCCAATCTGTTTTCAGACACCTTGCAGGTACCTGCCATACAGTGTCTACCTGTTACACACACTCCCTGGGATATTAGAGATGCTAAGTGAGAACTGAGAAGATAAACTGAGCAGTGAAGCCTGTATTCAGGCAGACCAGCTGCAAATGGGGCTTTTCACCTTGCCAGGGATTCCCCTCCATCTGCAGGCTGCCAGAGCCCAGAATCCCAGCTCACATCCCTACCTGTGTCCTGAAGGACCTAGGACAAATCCCCATCTCAGCGGCAGCCCCCTGTGGGGTGAAGCAAGTCAGCAGGGAAAGGTGAGCCCTCGCAGCCCCCCAGCAGTGCCTCTGAGATCCCTGACCCACATCCCGGGGAAGGGAGCATCCAGGCTTAGCCCCACCAGCGCAGGAGATGTGCCTTTCCTTCGGATTGCTTTCAGATAAAGCCAGGACACTCGGGTTATTTACTGGACCAGCCTCTCCACACCACCATCAGGCCACTCAGGAGGAAGGACCTACAGCACACAGCTACAAATCGCAGCAGGGCAGCATCGAGCCCTCCTTGAAGCCCGTCTGGAGGAGTGAATGACGCAGGCACAGGGCTCTTACAGGAGGCTCTGCCCTCCCAGCGGCTCCCACAGGTGCTCAGAACCAATGGCTGGGTCAACCCCTGATCTGTGGGGTTTCCCCCAGATGCTGTGCACCCCCCAGGGCCCCACTCACCCTTTGGGGCTCCTCCGGGAGGGAATCTGGCTGCCGTGCACCTGCCTCTGCATCCCCCGTGCCCTCCTCCACCTGCACCCGCTGGAGACTCCTCCTCCGGACACCCTCCCAGCCCTGCCCGCCCGCTGGCCGCGGGCCCTGCCACTGCCACAATTACCCTCGCTGCTCCCCGGGTGCCACCAGTGCCCCACTCACCTGGGTCCCGTCAGCGTCCCACTCTCCCTGCCAGCACCCCGCTCGCCCTCGCTGCTCCCCGGGTCCCACCAGCGCCCCATTCTCCCTCGCTGTGCCGCGGGCCCCGCCGGCGCCCCGCTTACCTTACCAGCACCCCCTCGCTGTGCCCCGCTTACCTTACCAGCACCCCCTCGCTGTGCCCCGCTTACCTTACCAGCACCCCCTCGCTGTGCCCCGCTTACCTTACCAGCACCCCCTCGCTGTGCCCGGCTCACCCTGCCAGCGCCCTCCCTGCGCCCCGGGCCCCGCGGGAGCTGGAGCAGCAGGTCGGGCTTTGTGTCCCGCAGAAAAGCTACCCAACTTACCTTTCCAGTCCGTCGCGCTCGGCACCCACGCCCGGAAAGCAAACACGGATGGAAAGCTGCGGTGTGGCCCGACGCCGCTGCCCCCCACCCAGCACACGTCCTGCGGCCCAGGGCAAGAGCTCCGCCTGGGTGGCAAACGCAGCTTTCCCTGCAATTGGGAATTAAACCCTACCCGGAGGACTAAAAGGCAGGCAGCTGGTGGCACCTTGTGCCTGTTGCTCGGGCAGGCCTTCCCCTCGGTTTACTGTGGAGCAGAGAGGAGCAAAGTCGAAGGACCAATTGCTCGTGCTCTAATTTATCGCACGTGGAAACGCAGCAAAGTAAATCTGTCCTGGCTCCGAGCATCAAATCAGAGAGGTTTCCACGTCCTTTCCTCACCCACTGCCCTGTGCAGACCTGGTGGCATATACACAGCCAGGAAATGAAGGTGCTTAACTTGTGCCTGGCTTTTACTCAGGTCTTTGGGGCACAGCAGTGGTATGCCTCTCTATCACTACAGAGGAAGATGCAATTTCCATCCAGTTTGCTAAGTCATGTATGTTCTCCACAACTATTCTCTGCAGCTATGGACACAGTAAGAGCACCAGTTTTGTGTCAGGAGAGAATCCCTACTAGCAAACCAAGACTGACAATAACTAATTCCACATGCCTCTCTCAGCCTTCCTAGACAAAAAAAAGGGAAGTGTAAAAGAGGAAAAATTTATAGTTCTGACAGATGCGAATCTTTGATTCTTGGAAGCACAGTTTGGAAAATTATTTTTAGATGAAATTTCTTGTCAAGGGCAGCTGGAAGCCTGCAGTGTTTGAATGTATTTTTAAAAGAGTTTCATTTCTCAGAATCCCTTTAAACGCTGTAAATAACCCTTACTTCAGAGAAAAGAGTCCTTTCGAAATCCATTTTCTGCTTTTCTACTTCTACGGGATTTTTTAGCAACAGAAATGACCCGGCAGCTAGATCACCATGGGGCAAGGCGCAGGCTGTGTGCTGATTCTGCTGCACCAACTGATCTTAGCACAGCTCCTCCCTACTCAGAATCTAAGGCCTGGCCTCTGTGCTGTCAAGTTCATAAGTGACAAAAGTGTGAAACAGCTCACTTAAAAATTTACTACTTTTTGTTGTTGATTACTAGAAGAGGTAAAAACAAGCGTGCTCTCCAAACAAAAGGCAAAAGTTTGGCTATTAAGCTTTGCATCAGCTCATACAACTTCATTTGAAGTTTTTGTCAATGACTTGGCAGAAACAACCCTGTGTAACCCCTCAAACCCTCTGTCCTCACGTCTCCTAAGACACGCGCTCATTGCAGGTGATCAGCCTATGGATGTTCTGTCTCTCCGATGTCTTGGTACCATGTAATCCATCGGCAGAGGTTATTTTGTCTTTTTCTTACCACTATTTTGGGTTTCTGTCTTCCACCCTGACATCAGCTTTCATGAAATTTGCAGAGCATAATTATCTGCCTCTTTTTTAGAATGAGAGTGTAAGTGGAAAATTAATTCAGACTACATCCAGAAAGGAATGGACATAAGGACAAAAGCAGCCATCTAGGACTCATTTCCTTAAAAAAAGCAAGAAAATCTTTCCCAATATACAATTGTTGATTTTTTTTACCAAGGCTTATATTTCAATTGAAGTGATTCTCACAGAGCAAAAAAGAAAACAGGTAAAATTTGATTTGACAATGTTTCTTTTATTCCCTCTGCACTGGGTGTTCCCCCTTTGTGGTACGGTGCAGCTACAGAGCTTGGCATCTGCTGCTCCTCAGGACACACGTGCAGAGCCAAGCCCTTTCCCAAAGAAATGACCCACCCAATGGGATAAAAGTAACACTTCTTTTGTATGTTGAGACAATTGCTCTCGTCTCACCACTGTCTATATGGACTTGCAAACCTGTCCCAGTAACAAAACCCACAAATGTTCTACACAGTAGAGAAAAATTCATGAAATTCCTCAGTACGTCCAAAACCACCACAAAGACATTCCATCATTTTCCTTTCTAGTCCTTTTAAATAGGTGGTGATGAGTCATGGACTCAGGATCATTTCCTTGAATCCAGATGGCACAACTTCACCATACTTGGCAACTCCGGATCACTTCTCGTAGAGCCTGTATTCCTTCCATGGTCTTGTCCTTCAAAGCCATGGCGAGGAGAACAGGTTTGTTCCCAGCTTCCTGCGACACGAATGCCACCAGGTTTTTGGCACAAACGTGAACGAGCGGCTGAAAAGAAAAGGGATACAGATATACACTCCTACAGAGAGCCCTCCCAGAGGAGTTAGGAGAGGAAGAGTCCCAGAATGACGTGGAGAACCTGTTGATCCTGGACTCAGACTGAGCTTGCTGTTTGCTGAGCGGTTCCAACATGGTCAGCAAAGCCAAGCCATGGGACAGGGAACTTTAGAAATCACTTTCTCAACCAGCCTAAAAGGGAAGAGTTTTGTCCCACGAGTGTGACAGCCACCCACACCATCCTGAAACAACCTTACTGGAGCTGCACTTGAATTGAGTTCAGCACTGTTTGGGAAACTTGGAAACTCAGTACGGAGAATCTCTCCTTCCATAATCCTCCCACCTGAACTACGGCACCAGTATTAAATGATATGAAATGCTGTGGATCAAAATGCCTTTACTTCCTTCACAGCCAGGTTTCTAAAGAAGTTTGCAAGTACAGTTTTTTTGTTTAAAAACTTGTTCTGAAGAGGGGATGTTCCACTGACAAGCTCTGGAAAAAAGCTGTTATTTTTGCAATTCTTAGAGACCCCCAAATGGTGTTATATACACAGTTTTGGTTGCTTTTTATTTTAATAGAATAATGAAAACCAGAGATAAGTAGCAAGGCTGAAGGAGGCAAGAAAAGGGATATAACCTTTCCCATGAGGTTTCTTTAACAAGAACAGATTAGAACAGCACTGACAAGTTCACTTGGAAGGGACCTACGATGACATCTAATCCAACTGCCTGACCAACTCAGAGCTGACCAGGTTAAAACATTATTCAGGGCATTGTCCAAATGGCTCTTAAACACTGACAGGCTCAGAGCATTGACCACCTCAAGCCTGTTCCAGTGTCTGACCACCCTCTTGGTACAGAAATGTTTCCTCCTGTCCAGTCTGAACCTCACCCAGCACAGCTTTGAACCATCCATCTTGTTTATGTTTTATTTATACCCACCGTTGTGTATCTGTCAGAAGGAGGAGTTTGCTTGATTTTAGCTACCAGTGCTGTTTGGAAATGTGCACCATCCCAAAGAAGGATGTTAGCAGTGACAAGCAGGAAAACAGCAAACTAGTGAAAGCCTTTTCTTGAAGTTTAGATTGGTTAACTTAGTTAAAATTATTTAAAAATAGAATGTAAAAAAGTAAACATAGCACTTCCCATTTCCGAATAAAACATAAAATCAGCTTGGGTGTGGAGGTGGTCAGACTTAGCAGATATAACAGCAGAGAAAGCAAAATATCTCCCATCCAGAAAGGGAAGGCTATTGCTCAAGAGATAGAACTCCACAAGGGGAAGTCATGGGTAGAATCAGGAACTTGTGTTGCTACAGCTTTTCTAGTTAAAGCTAGCAAGTAATATTTGATAGCTTCAACCCTGATGGAAAGCCTCATAATCTTGCAGCTCTGTAACTTTCTGTTTTAATGTTTGAATGGTTGACGCTCTGAGAAACACATTTTCTTCTGCTTTCTCTCTAGCTTTGTGAAATGGTCGATAAAAACCTCATTTTGTTGAAGCAAAACAAATTAAACATTATCAAGAGAAGGTGCTGGCAGGCACACTTGGGAGTGGGCAACTAAAGTCCATTATGGGGCTGGCACAGACTGGGGAGGATGGGGGTGGGAAAACAGACCTGAAAAGGAAAACAAACTCACTGGAACAGAAACCCAAAAAGGTTATCAATGGCTGCATATTTAATCTTGCAACCCTTAAATCAACAGAGCTTTATCAAACTTTCCATAAACATGCAGAAGCAATCCATATCCTGTAGGACACAAAGTAACAGATCCCCAAACCACTCATGGTGAGTTAAACTTTTATGTCCAAGAGCAGACGAGCGCACATACTTTTCTGATGAGCCCCTCTTTCCCCATTTTAAAATTAATCTTATCACTGTTCAAACACTGCTTAACTGCTGTGATTCATCAACTCCCTGGCAACTTCCACAGCCCCACCTACTACATTTCCCCCTTATCCTTGCTGCCTCTGCGCTTCGCATCCGCTCTCACCTCATCCTTGCCCAGCAGCACCTTCGTGGTGAGCGAGGGCCTGCCCACGTTGTCGCCGATGGTGTTGGGGTCCACGTAGACGATGGTCCCCATCTTGCCGTACTGTGTGACCACCACGAGGACCGAGTTGGAGAAGGCCGTGCACACCACCTCCGTCGGCACCCCGTGCACCACCTCCTCTCGCTGCTTGGACGTCACGATGGGACTCGCTTCCATCGCTTCCGAAAAAGAACAAAAACGACAACAACAGTAAAACAACATTAGATTAAAAACATGCGCTACGGGCTACAAAAAGACCGAATCCTTCCCGTAATTTGAAATACCCACGGTTAAGTTAATTTCAGCGCACAGAAACATCCGGAGGTGGGTGTCCGCAGGCCAGCGGTGCACACCCGAACCCCTGACTGGGAGAGATTTCGCAGCCCCGCAGCGATGGCATCATCGCCCCCGCTGCCTCTGACAGGGTCCCCGCTAACGAGCTGGTACCGAAGGAGAAACCTCGAGACCTAATTTACACCCCGGCTCCACCAGGCTTTTCCTGAGGGAGACATGGAGACAGGGAGACAGCCACCCCCCGCGTCCCGCGGCCCTCACCGCCCCTACCCTTGCCGGCCCTGCCGCGCCGCCGCTCTCTGCCCAGGCCCGCCCCGCCGTGGCGGAAGCGGCGCCTTTTTTTTCCTTTCCCTTCCCTTCCCTTCCCTTCCCTCCCTCTTTCCCACAGCCGGCGGGGGGCGACGGCGCAGGGCAGCTGCTGCCCTTATGGCCCGTCCCCTCCCCTCCTCTTCCCTTCCCTCAGCGCCGCCGCCATTACCCAGCGCGCTCTCGCGCGGGAAGGCGCCATCTCCAGCCCCCCGCGCCCCGTTCTCCTCATGGCCGCGGTCTCTCGCCGGCCCCGGGCAGTGCTGCCGCACCCGGTGCCTCCTCCCGGGGATGATCGCCTTCTCCCGGGGATGAACCCCTTCCCCCGGTCCGGTCTCCACGCCCAGTTTCTCCCCGTTTCACACCGTGAGGTGGGGAGGAGTCACAGGGCAAGACCCCCCTGCGCCATGAGGGGGTGGTGTGTGAGGGGACAGGGGCCCGAATATTGTGAATATAGTTGTTCTTTTCCCCTCCGTTTCCCCATGGGATGCGATCGCTCCCACCACTGGATGTTGTTAGGCCACACTGTAAGCTCCCGAGCGTGCTTTCCCATCTAAATAAAAGTGGCTTATGAAGGGGGCTTGTGTAAAAGAAGGAGAGCAACTTTTTACATAGGCAGACAGAGCTAGGACAAGGTGAATGATTTTAAACTAAAAAGAGAAATTTATATTGGATATTAGGAAGAACTTCCCTGTGAGGGTGGGGAGGCCCTGGCACAGGGTGCCCAGAGAAGCTGGGGCTGCCCCTGGATCCCTGGAAGTGTCCAAGGCCAGGTTGGATGGGGCTTGGAGCAGCCTGGGACAGTGGAACATGTCCCTGCCCACAACAGGGTGAAACAAGATGATCTTTAAGGTCCTTTCCAACTCAAACCATTCTGTGATTCTGTGAAAACAAGGCTGTTTTTGGTCATGGAAGCAGCCTTGCCATTCGCTGAGGAACCATTGGCAGATGCCCGAAGGAGCTGTTACTTGGGGATAAAATAAAGACATCTGTGTGAGGAGAGCGAAACCAAACGTGTCTGTCCCAGATGCAAATGTTAATTTCTATTAATTACACCCAATTAATACAGTGCTATTTTTTTTCTTGGAAATACTGGTACTCATGAATAAAAATTTTGTATTCTAATTTATACAAAGACCTGAAAATTGGCATTTCTTAGAGGTTTGCAACCTCCCAGACTCCTGCAATTGCTGCATCTAAAATACAATCAAAACCTTAATTCCCATATTTTAACTGTCCTTTATTGGCATTCTCATCACACTACAAATATCCTGGCCACGGGTACAGCAATAGCTACCTGACCTGCGGGTTATCTGTTCAGGTAACATCTCTTAAGAGCCTCATGAATACTTCTTTAGTTTGTTTTGCATTAAATGTTTTACCAAAACTTGATTACAGAAGGAGCACATAGACTTTGTGCTGAGAATTCTTTAAGCCACCGTTAGAGAGCAGCAGAGGTCCACGGAAAAGCCTTTAATTCAGCAGGTTATTTTTGTGGTTAATTCAAACAGAGAGGCTCGATACCTTTTCGGTACTCTTTGCAGTCTGGCAAATAGTCTGTTTTCCAGCACTGAATAAACAGCATTCCTCTTTCTTGCTTACCACCATCACTCGAGGCTTTGCCTGTTTGACAGAGATAATAGCAGCTATTGTCAGTAAAACCTCCTGACTCATAAAGAAGTTTATTCCTGCTCTGCCTTCTCCAGAGAGTAACTTTACTTCAGGACACAAAGGACTGGATTCTTCCTGCCATCCTTGCCAGACCTCATTTTATTTTTTACATGACAGGAGGACAAAGAGAGTCCACTTGATGCCTCCTCCAGCCACCTAGAAACAGAGACTAGACAAGAGTAAGGGAATAAAGACAGGTATTTATTTGAAGGGCCTTCAAGGTACACCCTGGGGGAGCCAGAGGCTGCTTCCAAAAATTGGACCCCAAGATGGACGACAGGTCACGAGTTCTTCACACTTTTATAGGTTTGGACCATTTGCATATCAGGGTTAATTCTCCAATTAAAGCCCCAGTTTTAGCGATGTAACGCCCCTCAGCTTGCCCCCCTTAGAATCTTTAGTTTACACATTTTGGGCCTAAAAACAGCCTGGCTGTCCTTGAAGGCAAAGCCTGGAGAGGCTTTGTTATGTCTACCCAGTATGAGAGAACAGGAATTACAGGCTACAAGGAACTTCAGAGTTACACTCTAAGCAGTACAGAATTTGAAAATAGAAAAGTTAAAACCTAAGGCATCATTCTGTAGTTCAGATTTACATGGAAACACCATTTTTTGCTGTTTGGCATTAGTTTGGGACAAAAATAGTTGTCTTTCAGTTTCAGTCAGTTGGATGTCTCATTTTGGCGTGTAGCTGAGGTGGGATATAGCAAACTGAGGTAACTGAGCACTGAATCTTCATCACTGAAAGTTTACACATTAAAGAAATGAACTAAGGAGAAGACTCCTGTTGTCTGTGTGACTGAGGCAGGGAATGGGGGTTTGAGAATACACACGATGACAGGTGGTGGAACCTTTCCTGAGGGGGTCTGCCTGCCTGTCATCTGCTTCCCAGCATTTTCTGGCTGAGAAGGATCCGTATCCATACTCACACTCCTGGTTTCTATAACACTTTTCCTCCATAGATCCCTAATCACATTGCAAACATTGTTACATTTAGCTTCATAAGCTGTCTTTCAATGTAACAGATTGTTAATATAACCCATTTTACGGTTCGAGGGAAGTAAAGAATCGAGACCGACGGCAGTTCAGAGCCATCAAATCCTCAGCTGGAGATTCTGCAGGATTTCAAGATCCCTTCTTCCGTTGCCATGCACTCACTGCTGAAGAAACATAAGTCGTGCATGTCACTATCTCAATTATAAGAGAAAATCAATGACTCTGCAGCCCCATACTTTGACAAGCAAAACTACTCCTAATATTGTAGCTTTATACCTTTGTTATTATCAATTTGAGCAGTTTCGTACTGCTTTTCTTTTTAAACTGCTTAAGTGCCTCTGTGTATGTAGATTGGAAAGAGGCTGCTTTTATATTAGTCTTTGCATTTATTTGAACTAATTTTATAAGAACAAATGCATAAGATCCACAGAGCATCAGAAATGTTTCCCACTTCTCTCGAACATAGACACACAGTGTTTCAGGACATCCATTAATAATCCCTGCTCTGGGGAGCGCCTCACTATCAAAGTGCTGGGTTGGTTTATTAGTTTACAGGTTATTACTTCTCTAGTTTAGATTTCTCTCTTGTATCTTTTATGATGCAGAATATAGACTGTGAGCTGGAACCTCGGGTGCAGCTGGGCTCTGGGCTGCGCAGCCAAGGAGAGAGGAAAGGAATTAGTTTGCTCCCTGATGCGGGAGCTGCTTGGGAATTATTTTGACCCTTGTTATAAATCAGGTACGTGAAGTGGAGCTGCCTGTGAGTACATTCCTCGAGCCAGACAATATCAGAGCGCTCCTTTTCCCCTTATTACTGTCACAGCAAGGTCGGGGGTGTGGGTGGTGCGGGGCTGTGTGAGGGCTCTCTCTATGGAGCCGTTGTAAAAGGAGTAGGAGGGACGGCAGAAATTCACCTCATGGATTTCTCCTTTCAAGCCGTCCCCACTGCATTTAATTAGAGTCTGTCAGAGACGGTGTTCAGGAAATAATAGTGAGTCGAGGCCCTGGGGGAGGCACGGAGAGGAGCACACCTGGGGCTGTTTAGCCCCAGCAGTCAGGTCTTCCTGGGTGGTGCTCTGCAGTCAGTGGAGAGAGGCCTTGGCCTTTGGTGCAGAGTGGAAACACGGCTTTGAACCCAGCTGTCCGCAGTCAGGAGTCACCCCTGCTGCACCTGAAATTGGCTGATTTATCTCTGGGTTTTTAGAGCTCCTCCTGATACAGGTAGGAGCCTGCCGAACATGACCACAGCCCAGCTGCTTCTGCACATGAGCAGAAATGGGACATCAGGTGTGCAGAGGAGCCTGAGGCTGGAGTGTGAGCTGCTGAGGAGTTCAGATGTGTCCAGGATTAGGTGATACCTGAACAGCATCTCAGAGTTAAAGCTCTGAGGCTCTCAGTTTATATGCTCATACCTTGAAGGAAGATGAGGGGATTCTGGCTTTGTTGTGTGTTGGTCCCTTTTCTGTGCTCCCTAGGATAACAAGATTATCAGTTCTTACTCTGAGAGACAATTCTAAGAGGTTTGCTTTGTTCTGAAGTTGTCCATGGCTCTTATTATATGGAACATCTCTTATTTCATTGATTGTGTAAGAGGAAGGCTCAGCCAATCCATTAGGCATTGCAGAACCACTCCAGCCTGTTTTGTTGTTGATGAAACATTTTTTTTTCCCAATGTAGAATTCAGCCAGCAAAAACCACGGTCTTACAAGAAAAAACAAACATAACACTTAACCCAAGTTGTTCCCTTTCTGTGTGAGCTGCACTCAGCTGCACATCTGAAACAGAAATGCTGGATGTCTTTACATGCCTGAGACTGTCAGGTCACGCTATTGTTTTGGTTTCTTGCACTTACAGCTTAGTAAGGAAGCAATATGGGAATGTTCATTAATGTTTGTGTCAATAGTAACTGCCCACATATGAGCACTAGCAGATTTTCCTGAGGAAGCTCAATGCACAGGATAGGATTTAAAAACATGGCAATAAGCCAGCATGCCCTGGCTGGGCCTGGAAACATCTAGGTAGCAATTTGAGTGGTGCTCTGTGGAAGTTTTTTTAGTCAGATTTAGCGACCTATAAATAGAGGAGTACTCCAGCCCTTGTAGGACTTTTTTATGCTGTGTCATTGGTGTTTTCTGAGCTGTTGTGCAGGCTGGGGGAGGAGGATTACAGATCCATGGGGCTGAGAGAAGAAAGAAGCAACCTTGGTGCTGGGGGAGAATTTCGGGAAGGGGCTCCTGCTGAGATTGCAGAGCCTGGCAAGAGTGAAGCAAGTCACACCTGAAGAAGGACTGCTGAAAACAGTTTCTGGGGTGCTTGATCTCAAACAGTAGTTTTCATATATTCAGTACCCTTAAAACCAGCACATCTTAAATTTCTTTGCAAAAATTCCTCCAGAAATTATTTCAACAACCACTGAATGAAAATGATGTTCTGGAAATGTGTGAGATGCGTCTCCAGAATCACTCCAGACTACCTAAGAGAGCTAAAAGAGCTCCTGCTGCCTAGAAGAGTCAGGATTACATCATGCAGTCAACCTGGTGCTGTCTGATGATAATTTTATCCTCCATATTTATCATGAGATAACAGCTGGCTGTTCTGGGCACTCTAGGCAGGGGGTATGGAACAGACAGAGTCATCATGAGGCAAGATTGAGTTTGAGTACTGTTTACATAATTTTCATTTGTCAAATAACAGCCCTACATAGATCACAGCCATGACAGCGCCTGTGGATGGTATCATCCATCAGCAGATCTACCCTGTGAGCAGCAGAGGCTTTGTATTGCTGCGATGGCTGAAGGAATTATTTCCATGGATCAGTAAAGACAGCAGTAATTGCCTTAAAGCTCACTATAGTTCATGTTAGGAGATTTTCAGGTGCTTGTGGTGGTGTGTCAGATGAAAGACAACATGCAAATGGAGTGGATTGTAAAAATTATTGTGGCATAGCTTCTAAGAGTGAAACTCATACCCCTCTGTTCCTGAGAAGCGTGAAAGCACAGAAAATAATGCCATGGCTCTTGCAGAAGTAACGAGAATGTCAGAGTATTAGTATGATGCTAATAGTATAGTCAGTCCTATAAATCACTTAATTGTGACAGCAAATTAAATAGTGTTGTTGTCTAGAATTCACCCACAGTTAAAATGATATATCTTGATGAGACAAATGCCTTCTGTGCTGCCAGTAATAAATTAGTTCCTCTTTCAAGTGAGAAAACAATTAAAAACTTGGTTGAAAAGGGCATACTTTCTCTGTGGCCACTGATCCCTCAAACTCTGGAAATAATAAAGTGGTTCTAATAGTTGTTCATTGTTACACAGTTGAAAGAGGGAAAATCCATTGCCTCATTATGTTCGAGACAGTTATGAAATTGCATTGGGAATATTTGAAAATGTAAGAGGCATCTAACCAAATGGTTTCAACTTTGACAATGTGTCACCATTTG
Organism: Falcunculus frontatus; assembly: GCA_013398115.1. NCBI lineage: Eukaryota > Metazoa > Chordata > Aves > Passeriformes > Falcunculus > Falcunculus frontatus. The sequence goes on along the minus strand of VZRV01023442.1, from coordinate 822,441 downwards.
CAGTTCATAATGCTGCTGTTAACTTTTGGCGATATCAGTCAGTGCACACAGTGGAAAATGAGAATAAATATTTACCTTGCATTTATATACTGCATAAATAACAGCAAAGTACACAGTAGACAAGTCATGATTCCATTTTGAGGGTTGTGTAACAAAAGTTTCAGAATTACAGGAGGTATTCATTTTGCAACACTCAAATATGTGGAAGCATTCAGGCAGTTCTCAACAAAATGGGCAACAATGCCTTGTCAGTGAAACAATACCAAAATGATTTCTGGATATTATGAATTACTTCTGAATATTAGGTGAAGATTGGCCTCATCTGATTTTTCAGTCCTTTATAGGTGTTGAAGATATTGAAGATGCTGGAAATACCTGGTGTCTGAATGTCTCTTTTGTGATACATTAAATTTGTTTGCCATCTAATCAAAATTGTCATCCTTTCTGGTGCTTAAGTTTAGCCCATAAAGCTGAAGTTATGCTGTAAGTCACAGTAAAGAATCCAAGTCAGACTTGCATAAAGACATTCCATGACAAGGCAGAAGAATGCAGGCAGGTGTCCTTTAGTGGGCTGTAGAGACTCTCAGATTTCTGTCTTCATCTGCCTATACTAAGCAGACTCACTGAAAAGGTGTGAGATTTTAGGAAACTGGGAGCTGTGTTGGAGGACTTACCTATGACAGAAGATTGGAAATACATTTGTGAAGAATATTGCTATTTGCAAGATTTTGTGAGGCATGTGCATGTACTGCAGGAATTTGTTTTTAGAAGCGCTCAAATCCTGGTTGTCTCCATTTCAGAAAACTTGTAGAGTTTACTGCATCTCCCCCTGTGTCTAGAGAGTAATCAAATAAATATTTCCTCTTGGAAGCAGATTTAATATTTCAAAGCCCTGCAAAATATTGAGTCTGTTAAAGTTGAAGTTCAAAGTTAATTTTAACTGACCACATAAATTCTTTTATGAATCAACATAAAAAGAAACAAGTACTGAAATTGTTTGTTAGTGCCATTCTAAGTAATGAACTGAAGTTTGTGATAATTTAATTGTGCTTTTGATGGACTGTACAAATGTACTCTTAGAAGAAAATACAATTATACACCGGGGAAAATGGCATTAAAATGAGGTATTGTCCCTTATTTCATAGGTGCTTATCTCCTGTTTCTGCACAAGAAACATGATAATTAAGAAAGGCAGATATGCTATCAACTTTTTAAGTTTCATCCTGGAAATGAGGTTGGAATATTCCATGAGGAAATCAATGTAATTTTCCTACTCTCTTCTGTCTCTGTAAGAAATGCTCCGCCTAAATCCTTCTTTGCTCTTCATTTGCAATTCTTCTTCTGCATCTTTAGGTGACTCTAGACTGAGCTCATTTTTTTGTTCTCAACTTCACGTGAGCCTCCTTTTCTAACCCTTCCAAGAGCATTTTGGAACTAGTTTGCCCTGAAACCCTGAGATCTGAGAACACTGGAGGATTAGGTTTAAACTTGTTAAACTGAATTAACACTCCTGCCACATGATTCTGGCCTGTGCCGGTCCTCCTAATCTTGTTCAGAGTTTAGGATAATTTGTTTAGTAGGGCTGATCAGCTGGAGGTTAATTCAATTGGACTTTGGTTATTTATTCATGCCCGGATTTGCTAAGTGTCACAGCAGATACATGAGGTCTCTGTTACAGTTATGAGATGGCTTCATTAGTGTGACGGAGAGTCCATCTGGGTGACTTCCTTTCCTTAGTGCAATAACTGGCTGTCAGGGCTCTCTCCAGTGGAAAAAACTCCTTATGTAACATCTCCCTTTCATTTGTGTCACAAGTGTATTGATTACAACTTAAAAGGCACTTCTCTGTTCTGATTGCTGGGATTTCCAATAAACTTTCTCAGAGATGTCAGTAGTATTCCAGCTGTATATTTTCACTGATACCAGAATTTAAAATAAATGTACAAAAGTGTTTTAAAAGCCATTTATTATTAATTATGTGTTTTCATGTAGGATTTTGGTTCTTCTCACTTCAAGGTCCACTTTCCTCCTGACTGAGGTGCTGCCAGTGCTGGGCTGGAACGTGGTCAGTCTTTTGCACTGTCCAGAATTAACTACGCAGAAATGGAAGACAAAAAAGAAGAAGAAAATTCCATCCTACTGAAACCTCTGGAGGAATTTAGGTTGGCAGAATGTTGTTACTCGAACTGGAATGTGGCCAGGACACCAGGATTAATGTTAGCAGAAAATGCCATTTGATTGCAAGTGTTCGGATAACCTTGGATGAAAGTCTTAACTGAAAAGAGGCTCTTCTAACAGAAAAGGGCTCCCTGATGTTGGCTGGGACTTTGGTTCAGGGTTGACTCAGAGAATTTTTGCTCTTTGCTTCAGCAGTTTTTGGATGGGACAGCTCTTGAATGGTAACAGATCTCCCCTACACAGCCTGCCGCACAGCAGATTACTTCCCGGGGAGAATTTCATGCCATAGACTGATATCTCTTTTTAGAGATTTTTCCTGAAATTTCATGCAAACAGTACAAATAGGAACTTGATGGGAGACTTGCTGGGGCAAATGTTGAATGTCAAGAAGGTACTGGGACAAGCTGAACTTCTGCAGCCACATAAACGTGGAGTAATTATTTATGTCATGGAGTTGCTCCTGAGCAAGTGAGATCCTCATTTGCCCCATTCTTGTTTTATTCTCCTTCCTGGATGTTTCTTCTGTCAGTCCTCCAATACATGTTATGGCTTGGGCTGCCAAAACCAGGTGGTTTCCAGTTAAAGCTTTGATAATTAAGAGCAGTGTTAATCAAAATTTCTTCTCTTTCTCTCATTTTTTTTTCAATTAAATTGTAAATCTGTGCCGAGGAACAGCCATTAGCTTCCAGGAATGAGAAATGTTCCCACATGCTTGGCCATCTTCAGAAAACCCTGTCACAGTTACAGACCATGAAATACGGTTTCCAACAGAACAATGTTCCCCAAACCAGCTGGGACCAGCATTACAACTCAGCATTCTTTACAGAAGTTTATTTTCTGTTGACTTGGAAGCCACGTTAGAGCTTTGGAGAGGAGTTTCTACTTTTCTACACAGCAGTGCCACATGGATCCCACAGCATCAGCTCCCACAGAGAAGCTGGAGACAGCAGGACTGATGTCTGTAGCCATCCTTGTCCCCAAACCTGCTGTGGGAGGTGATGGATCTTGCACTGCTCCTGGGTCCCACGTGCCTGCACAGGGGAAAGGAAAGCATCCAGGGAGGGTATTGAGGCAACTTGCCATAAATTATGAAGGGGGCTGCAAAAAGCCAGTGTGTGTTCCCAAGGGATTGTGTCCCTGTCTGGAGGAGAAAGAGTAGTGTGCAGCTTCATCTCTGGGCACTCTCCTGACACTACAACTCCTTTACAATGAGGCAGGAGCTCCATGCAATGGCAACAATCCTTACAGGACTGTGTGTCAGCTGGATGCATGGATAAGTTGTATGTGAGCATGAGACTTGCTTTGCTATTTGTTTTTGAGGGCAAAACACATTACTGCTGTTATGTGGTATGAATGTGACTTAAATTTTTTAAGTGGAGCTATTTTCCGTTCTACCCAAGCTCCACTGATGTTTTCCCTTGTTTTCCATGAGAAGACACTGATTGTCCCTTTTCCTCCAGCTCAGTCTTCTCATTCCTTTCCTGCAGCACCGAGGACTTGTATATGAGCCAAGATATGATTCCTCTAAGAATATACTTCATTTAATATACTTCATTTAATATTCCTTTTTCCGGTCTTCATTATTTTTCATTTATAGGTTAACCAGCACCTGAGATGCTCAGTGCCTTCCTTAACCTTGCTTTGACTAGTTAAACTTTTAAATTAAACATTTTTATTGCCCTCTCCTTCACTTTGAGAGTTATTGTATAATTCTGCATTTAAGAAAACCAGCAAATGGAGAAGTATTCACAGATACATTTTGCTGAGATGACCTGACATAAAGGATTGAATATACTACCCCACAAATATCCCTGCATCTGACAAAATAGGCCAAACTCATTCTTTACGTGGCTCCACCAGGGATGAACAAGCCTCAGGGGCTGTATGGAAGACCACGTGCTGACTTTTTGTTTCATCGAGTCCCTGGAACATCGAATATGTGCTTGATATGCAAGAGTAGGCTGAAATCTGCAATCAGCTCCACGAGTGTAATTGAATCTGAGTCAGGAGAAGTGACACCTGCATGATGAAGAAGGGCATTCATTATGCTCTGTTCAGGTCTGTACCAACCTACTCGTGTGGACAGAGTTCAGCATGTACTATCTTGGGCTGAGGGATCACACAATCATGCTCCAATGATCATCTCCTATATATATTTCTACTACGTGCTGGACATCTCAATGCTCTGCTGGCAAGTGCATGAGCACACCCCCTCTTACCTACACATCTGCTCTGTACATGCACAGCAGCAAACAGAAGCACGTTGGACTTACCAATATGAATGGGGCAAAACGTGTTGTGTGACCTTCACATGGGGCTGGCTTTCCTTCTGAAAGATCACCGCTGTCTTGGGGACATCAGTGTCAGTCCAGGCAGCCCCCTGTTATTGCAGGCAAACATGATACAGCTGTGCAGGTCTGTGGTGCTGTGCATCTCCCACACCTGCTGCCTGTGGCCAGCATTAATAACGACTTGGTACAAAAGACTAAAAGTCTCAAAGACAGCATGTGAAGAGAGAGGGAGAGACCAATGCATGTTGCCACTGCCTTAAAGGAAGCATAAGAGGAGAAAATTCCTGGGTGATCTCTTCTTGCTGTCACCAGGAATGGTCCTTTTGGAAACGGGGCAATGAAGAGCTTTTGAGAAAATGTTGTTAAAGGAATTTTTGTTGGAAAAGTTATTTCGACACATCAGGCCATGTTATTTTGATGACTCCCTTTTCAAAAGTAACTTTTAGGTTACAGTGTTCTACTTTGATGATTTTTCAAACAAAGTTGCAGTCATTTCACTTCATGTCAATTTTTTATCCATATTTTATCTTACATAGGAAAAGTGAGCAAAAGAAAACATTTGATTGACCCAAACTACCTGCAGGACATGCTGGGTTTGTGAAAACTTTTAAAATATTTCTTTCTTTTTTCCTATTTGGGTGAAAATCTTAGGATGTCTTCTCACCTTTTGGAGAAAGGACAACACACTCCGATGGGGCATCTGGTACCAAGGTGCATCTAGGGGCATCTAGGCCAAGGTGCTAAACCAGGACTGGTACTGAATCACTCTCTGGTGCATCTGAATGCAGATGGGTTTTGTCTTTAGCTACACAATGATCCCATGTTTCAGTTGTGCCACCCTGTGCTCACTGTCCCTGGGGAAAGCTGGGCTCAGGGCTCAGCAGGAAGGTTTTTGGGACCATGTGCTGAAGACTTACACTCTCTGAAACACAACCCAGGGCTCCTTGAGGGGATCACCAGCGGGATTAGCCCTTAAGGGGGGGCACTCAGGTGCCCTTCATAGGTGACTTAAAAGGAGAAAGCAGCACATCTTGGTGGGGAGCCAGAAGAAAAAGGCAGATGGTCTTTGCTCAAGGCAGTTCTCCTTTAGAGGAGGGAAATGTGATGTGGTAACAGGTAGAAGGACCAGACATACTCCAACCGCTTTGGACTTTCAGTCACGGTTGGAGAACCATATTCCTTCCCTATATAAAGTAGGAAACACCCAGTGTTTCTCCATACTTTGAGGAATTCTTACCCAAATCCCTTGTGTAAATATATGTGTATAAAATCAGTTACTGAAAGCAAGAGAACAAAACTGGTATGAAAGTAAGCAAGATCCTTCAGAGCGAGGGATGCAAAATATATATCCAATAAAACTTCTCTGATGATATCCATAAATACAGAACTGAAGTGCTGGCCCTGCTGTCCTCTCCAGTACCATTCCACCAGAAATGTGTAGCTCACATCCTGAGTCATCCCCAAGGAGAGCAATAGATGTTATACACTGGAAGTAGTTTAATTTCTGACTGGCCCAAGCACAGTTCATCCCTCTTTCATCAGGCGAGAGGAAGATGAAGAATTTTAATATCTCCTGGTGAGATCATGGGACTTCTGAGTCCCTAGGCTTATTCAGTGCAGTCAGTGCATTTTGTCAGTTCCATGCAGGAAACTGCAGGTTTGGGAGATGTTGGGCTCCCAGACTCCCCTGCAAGGGCAGGAGAATGATGACGCTTGTGTAGAAAGTTGGACTTTTCTCTTTGCTCCGTACAGGACCATGAGATCTCCATTTTCAGATGAGGGAGACTCTTTTTTAGGTTCATGAGTTTATAGCAAGGTACTCTGATTGCTTTATTTCCAGAGGCAGGGATGATGGACTCACGCTTGAAGAAACAGATCTGTAGGAGATGTGTTTGGTGGGATCTAACACTTCATTTATCCCTTGCTACATCCATTCCTTGCTTAGTCTCAGCCTGTAAGCTGAGCTAAGGAGCTCCCAGCCTCTACTGTCCCCTCCAAAATAGTTGTCCCAGCATACAGAGAGGTTGGCTCCCAGGAAGCTGCCCTCACCCCACACTGATGCCCTGGACATAAGTTTCCTTGGGAATAAGTGACTGATGGCTGCAATTACAAGGTGAGATCTTTGGAACAGATCCAGCCCTCTCTATAGTAGAGTCGAAGGGCAAGAAAGATCTTTCAGACATCCTGTGGCTGTGAGGTGGCTTTGCTTTGAACGTAAACAAGAAATGCATTTTCAGAGCACTTGGAATCCACAAGCAAAAAGGGAAATAAATATGAGGAAATCAGATGGCCGCGTTACTAACTCATCAGAGGCCAGTAGGGATTGTGGTAATACAAGCTATATTATATTGTCAGTTTGTATTGTACATTGGGTACAACAACAATCACGTTATTTTGAAATTAAGAATAACCTGGAGGGGGAAAATAAACTAACAGTATACCACATAGTTGAGAGGGAGAGAGAATTTGTACTTGGCAATAATCAATACTCATGTATGTCTTCTAATTGAGTCAGCCCAGTCTTCCTCCAGGATGTGACAGTGACAACTGAACTCCTCTTCCCGTTTGATGGGTTTGGTTCTGCTGCAGCTGTAAATAGAGAGCGCCCCAAAAATGGCTTTGGTTTGTCCTCAGCATCTGAGCACCAACTCTGATGAGTCCCAAATATCAATCACCCAGGCAGGACAGGGGCACTGGTGCTGTCTTGCCTGGGACAGTTGGGGGTCACAACCAAGGACATGTCACCCAACTGTCTCTTCATGTCCCCAGCATTCAGCTGCAATCATGTAGAACAAGCATCTTCTAAAGAATCAAATGATCAGTTCTGGTGGCTTTCTCAACAATTTGATCCTTGTCCTGTCTCCTAAAATATTTTAAAAATATTCTGCTGCCAGAGGCACGGAGTGGGTTGGTTGATCAGCGTGACCCAGTGCTTGGGGATCCACAGCTGAAGTGTGTATTGTTCCTTTGGAATCTGAGGTCCTTGCTTATGGGTGCAAATTTGCAGTGGTTGTTGGACTCATGATGGAAAGAATTGCCAGGACCTGGGGCTGTGACCTGGCATGTGGCCAGGGCAGACCCCAGGCGCCCTTTTCTCACATCTCCGTGTCTTGGCACTTCCTAACTTGTATTACTTCCTCTGTCCCTCTGCTGTGGCTGGAGGCACATCCAGTTCAAATGAAAGGCTTCCCTCTTCCCTCTTCAAGTTGCTATTTGTGTTGCCGACTCAAGCTCTTCACTTGGTTTGCACTGGGGGATGAGTCAAAGCCCTGGCTTATTCATATTTCACATCATGTGCACGTTAATTGGTGCTTTACAACCCAGGAACTTCCTAAGGAAGCACAGATTTGGTCTCTTAACAATTTTACTACAAACACATTTCGCCCCCTTCCTTTTCCCTCTTTGTCGCAGATAAGATTCATTTTTTTCTGGACATGAATCCGTTGCCTGAGGTTTCTCAAATCTGTGCTCTGGGACACTGAATTCTTATCTCTGAGGCAGAGTGGGAAAGGAAAAGTAGTACATGAGGGGAACTGTGACTCATGCAGAAACTGAAATGATGAAGCAGATGCTGCTATTACAAAGACCCAGAGGTGTTCAAAGACCTACTGGTGGAAAGGCAAAAGCCTGGGCTTTTCAGTCTTGAAAGCTTCTGCATATTGAAGCTTTGAGCACCGGATGAGGGTTGCAGACTCAGGAGCTCTCTGCTTGCCTGCTAAGTCCTTTCCATGTCAGCAGCAGTGCAGCGGAGCCGAGAGCTCGACTGCAGGCAGTGTGCAGCTGATTTAAGCCTGATCAGTAGAAGGTCTGATTTAAGCTTGATCGATAGAAGAGCTGTTAAAACTTGAAACGCTGCTGCCTACTTCTCCGCAACAGAAACTTTAATTTACTTTTTTTTTCCCTCTGAAGGGGCTGAATCTGAATGAAAGGAAATAAGGAGAAAACATGCCTGATTTTTCTATTTCAATGAATGAGCTGAAGGAGGCACCTATGTGTCTGTCATCCTGAAAAGCTCCTTGTTTTGATGGAGCCTTAATGGATTTTTCAAAAGACTCTTTGAGTGCCTCGCCCAGCTCTATTGGAAACAGTTCTGTTTTGAAGCTGGCACCTTGCCATGTCTATTTATATTCAATATTGCCTTCAAAAATAGCATCGCTTCTATCTTCTCCCAGTATTCAGGGCAGTGTTAGTACACAGGATGATGAGCTGGCCTTGCCTCCCCTGTGCTAGGGAAAATGCTTTGGGGGAACCCAGATANGGCCGCTCCAAAGAGCCCTGGCCAATTCCCCCCACCCCCAAACTCCCCGCCAGGAGGTTTGAGCAGAAGAAAAAAGGGACACTTCCTGTGTCTCCACTGGCTTAAATATGGAAATTTCGAGAAGCGTGACTGGTCAAGAGATCTGTCCATCAGACTCAGGGTCAACCCACGACATGGGTAAAATTCCCAAATTCCTTTGCCTCACAGGTGGCATTTTAGACATCACGGAAGGGAGAAAAGACCTGTAGACTAACAGGAAAGAAAAGTTTACAGCTCTCGACATGGAGAATCCCCAGCATCCCGAAGTTATCTACTCCAGACCCTGTAAACAGTCCTCCGTGTCTAACCTGATTTGCTCTCACTGCAATTTAAACTCGTGTCATCTTGTCCTGTCTGCTGCAGCTGCGGAGGACAGACTGTTCCCTTTCTCAGAAGGTTATCTTTTAAAGGCCTTAAGAACTGAATAGTTAAGCTGTGGGGGAGACAAGGTTAACATCTCTCCTCTGCCACTTGTTAAGCTATGCAAGGAGAGGAACCATTCCTCAGGAGGAGGAGAGCTGCAGGACAGACCATTACCCTGTAACTGCCATTATCCCAGTTCCTTTCTGGAAGAAAAGCCATGCCTCCGTTCATTCCCACCCTGGATGTGAGCAGTCTGTGCCTCCTTGCTGAAATGCAGTGCCTTGCTGTTGTCCCCCATTCGCATTTCACCTCAGTATTTGGGGCCATTTCATCCAGCTTGTCTAAATCATTTTGGATTCTAACCTTGTCCTCAAAGTGTCCTTGCCATCCCTCCCCAATCACTCTTGTCTGCATGCATAATAACCCTGCTCCTTCATCCTTCATTGTGTCTTCCATGCAAACAAAATGGAGCAAACACAGGAGAACGTGCAGCCCAGCTGTCCATACAGCCTGGGAACCACTGGATGCAGCAGATCTGCAGGGATGTGCCGTCCCATTTTGTGCGTGCCTGGGGCCACGGCCCTTTCACTGCATGCTCTGTGCTTTCAGGGGCACTAAAACAACGGGGCAGAGTCTTGTCACCCCACAATTTGGTTATGATGCAGCACCATTACATCACGTGGCTGTGGAGGTGGCAAGGCAAGCAGAGGGCCCTTTCCCAGGAAGACCTCCCCTCCTTTGTAGCAGTTGGCTGCAGGATGAGTAAGGTGCCCAGTCATGTTGTGACTCCCGAGAAATCCGTTATCAAAAGCCTTTTTTCCCTTTGAAGTATCCTCAACTTGGTGAGCGTGCAGCCTTATCTCTCCCTGTGCCAAATTCTCCTTAATGAGGTTTATCCAGCTTTGCCAGCATGGCTTAACATTGTCCATCCAGTCCGGCCAGAAAGGATCCTTTATTTTGCTAACATAATTAAAAGCAATAAGCGGCCCATGGTGTGCAGCGATAATGGTATTGATGCTGTAATGCCCCGCAGACAGAGCTTGGGATTTAGAGAAAGTTTCATTCTGTGTGCACCGTTAGCAATTTCCCCAGCTCCCCTCCTGAACAATTTCTCTTTCTATTTCACATCCTATGCTGGAATTTTGCCTCATGCTGTTTACATTAAAAATGCATTATACATGTGTTGAAAACATTGAGTTCTATGTTGCTGGCAAGGAAGGATGCTGTTGTGTTTAAGAAGCACTCTCTTATATTATTATCACTTTTGTTTAATTTAGTAGGATTATTTTCTCTAATTCCAAAGCTGGGAAAAGACTCCTGTAAATATTCTTCCCACTAGCCAATTTCTGTATCATCCAAACCCATGTATAAGCTGACTTGCTTATGAACTGCCACATCACCAAGTTAAAATGCTGATTTCCCTCTGTTAGCTTTCTCCTGTGCTTTGGATCAAAAATACACAAAGCAAAGGTGATGTCATTTAAAAGAGCTCTAAAAGGCATGCTGCAGCACTGGGGAGCTGGGATTTATGCTAGCAACAGAGCAGTGCTAGGCTGGGGAGATACTGAGGTTTCTAAACTCCACAGAGGAGTCACATGGACTAGGAAGAGTGGGATTGAGCAACTCTGCACCTGTAGGGACTAGATGTTCAAATGCACTTTACCATCTTCCATAAATAAGCCTTGGAGGGATTTTCTATGGGTCTCATTGCTGTCATATCTAAGCACCTTACTGTACAAATAGAGTGTATCAGGGGTGGGAGTTAAACCCCTGTCTCTCAGCCCCAGAGCTTTAACTACATGGACATTTCTAGTCTTTGTAATATAATTTGATTCTGGTAAACTGGAGACATAAAATGGGATGTAATGAGGGGGAATATGACAGAAATGGTGATTGTAGGTTGAAATCAGAGCACTCAAAGGAAATGAGGTATGAGAGGGAAGGGAAGGGGAAGGGGAAGNACTTGGAGGTTCTGTGTGTAAGACCCAGGATCTGTTTTGCGTTGTCCAGCACAGGGGTTGCCACAGAGGAATCCCACCCAGACTGGGGCATGGCAATAAGGCACCAGCATGGGAAATTGCAGAGAGGAGTCATAGGACAAAAGATTAAGGAAATTAAATCTGTAGAGGAAAGTAGGGGTTATTCAGGCTAAGATATAAGGGTGTAAGGAGCCCTGCCTGAAGGCAGGAAATACATGATTTTGCTTAATTAGTGACTGACAAAACTGTACCTTGTGGGCATGAGCTGAAAGAGAAAAAGAAATTCCATTTACATAACTGAAACCCACTTTTTAGCAGTGAGACTGGCTGGGGTTTGAGCCCCGCAGTGGAATTGGGCAGCAGATCACTCAGTGCACAGCACACGTGTCCCCAGTGCAGGCGGGAGGGGCTGTGGCAGTGACTGGCGGATGCTGTGGGTAGGCTGTGTGTTTGTTCCCACAACATTTTGCAAGGCGGTGGAAGATTGGATGCCAGCATGAGGAAACCTCTCAGGGGGCCAAGTGGCAGCTGTTCCATGGCAGCTGGCAACAGTGTGTTGGGAAGCCCAGCAGAGCCACGTGTCTGCACAGGTGAGCTGGGAGAGAGCTGCCACATGGCTGAGGCTGGCCAGGGAATGGGGTCCCTTCCTCCCTGGGACAAAAGGCAGAGCTTGGGGTGACTTCCCTCAGCTGAGAAATCCAGTTTGTCTCATTCCAAACCCATCATGCCCAGCAGCACGAGGCCATCAGAGACCAGCACGAGCTGTTGGTGATCCTTCAGCCTTCAGGAACACAATAACATGTCTGTTAGATCTTCTTAAGCATTCGCCGGGTCACTGCTCTATCCTAGAGGGAAATAACCTTGTGCTGAACAGTTAGATTGTCTAGTGCTAATATAACAGGAGAAAACCTATTAAATGTTGGCCTGGAAGGGTCCTTTGGGTCTGGAATAGCTTCTCTTTTTCTTTCCTTTTTCGTTTCCCTTTCCTCTTTCTTTCTTTTCTTTTTTTTCTCCCTTTTCCTTTCCCTTCCTTTCCATTTCTTTCCTCTTTTTCCTTTCACTCCAGACCAGAAATGAGCAACAGCAATGAGATTTGCTCCATTGGTCAGGGCATGGTGCTAACACCAAGATTGTGGGTCTGATCCCTATATGGGCTATTCACTTAGGAGCTGGACTTGATGATCCTTGTGAGTTCCTTCCAACTCCATCATTTCTGTGATTCTGAAATGAAGGCAGGGAAGACAGATCTCTGTTCTGTTTCCCTGCTCTCCCAAAGGCTGGCTGTCCCTCATGTCTCCCTCAGAAAAAATCCCTACCCAACCTTTGAAGAGTTTTCCTACATTTGTGCAATGATCTCTTTCTTCTGCTCCTTGCTTGAGAAACCTCCACAGCAGGACTGTCCTGGATTGCTTCCTGCTCTCTGTGCACCAGCAGCTGGCCAAGAAGAGTTGGCTGAGACAACCAGGCTCCTGAGCCCAGTCTCTACAAAGACAAAGACATCCCATCCAGACAATGTTTTGGCCAAGGTAGCACCTGGACCAGCTGTGGCTGATCTCTCCCTCACTTCAGCAGAGGTTTCCCTATCACAGTAGCACATGGCACTTCAAGGGGAGAGCCTCAGGGCTTCTCCTCTCCTGACACTGCTGAGACTCTGGTGGCCTGTCACAAACAGCAGGAGAGGGACATGGTGGACTCTGGAGTGCATCTCCCATGCAGATGTGACTCTGAGCGGTTGCTATTAATTTTAAAAGGAGAAAAGAACAAGAAGCCTGTTCATTCATCACATAGGTGAAACATCCCATGGAGAAGCACCATGTTACCAGAGTCCCTTTCCCCTGGGAGCTGGAGACAGGCAGTTTTGAGGCCCATAGAGCTGTTAAAGCAAGCACTTTCATCCTGCTAACAGCAATGCCAGGAAGCACTTTCATCCTGCAGTTGTGTTTGGGTGCTGGGTACACAGAGTAAGCCTCTCCAAGAAGTGAGAAGTGTGAGCAAGGCCCTCACAGCACTGAAATGAAGGTGTTTGGGAGCTTGTAGGCTGTGATAGAAACCAGTGCAATCTGTGCTGGGAAAATGTCACCACAGAGAGCACAGATCACTCTATAAGGTGATGGCCTTACAGTTAAAGTGGCTTTGTAAAGAGATGCTTCCCCAAATCAACTAATCTTCTGTGTCCCTGATTGTTCATGAGTCTTTGCACACTTTCCAGGGCGGTGAGAGATGCCTGTTGACCCTCTGCAATTAGTACCCTGGCTTAATTGACTTCAGCATTCTCCCAGGTTCCTCAGAGATGAATGGCTCCATCTGCTCATCCAGGACAAAGGTGGCTCTCCCCGAGATGCAGTTACAGATGAGAAGCAGATGTGGAGCAAACCTTCCTCTCCTAGCAAATGTGAGGGAGAGCTTTAAGGCTGCCATCAAGGGGTGAGAGGCTCCTGGGACTGTGCCATGGCCATGGCCTGCACCCACATTGATCCCTATGAGGGGTGATCCCGGTGGGGGGATGCTGTGCCAGCCCCTCTGCCAGCTCAGCCCATTTTTGAGCTGCAGGGGCAGAGGCGCTGGAGCTCACTCTCCGCTTGCGTAACTGCATCCTTCACGTCTCAGTGGCTTGGTTGGGGTCTGGGCAGGCGCACGTGAGCCGAGCTGCGTTTGCTGCTGGAGCCTTGAGGGGAACCGGGAACATCCATGCATGTAAAGCCATCAGCTCCGGAGTGAAACCTCTGCCTGACCCAGTAATCATTGGCAGGGATGAGCAGAGAAACCACTCCTGACAGGCTTTGCCAACCTGGCTTTTTGCAAGGGATGCATTCAGAGACCTTAAAAACCCAGCGACCGGGCTCTGGCTTCAAATAAATCATTCTCCTACCTTTGCTGTCATTAAGGGATGTGATGAAGCCACCCCCAGATGCTGACTCTCATTTCATCCCATGTAAATCTGCTGATATTCTGCACCTCAGATCCCCAAATGCTGCTGTCCCAGTCCCTGGTTTGGGCAACAGGGGGACACAACTCTGTATTTTGCTGAAGGCCCTGAGATGCTGTTTGGTTTTTTGAGGTTGGCTTTGTGCCTGCTTGGGAGCCTGACCTTGCAGGAGGAGGTCTGCCAAGAGGATCTCCAGCCACTGCTTCTCCAAATGCCACACACGCAGCCTGGCTGGGACTGAAGGAGGGACAGCATGGCTGGGAGGAGATGCTGACTCCAGACCATCTGCCTGACACCAAGGAGATGTGCTCCTGCCCACCATGCAGACAAAAGTGCTTCTCCTATGCAGAGGTTGCGATGTGCCCCAGGCCTTGGTCCCTTCTCCGTGGTGCCTGGGGACCCCTTTCAGGGCAATTGCTGAGAAAGCTGTGGGGCACAGCAGTCAGTGTCACCTTGGTACAGTGACATCCAGTGGAGTTGCTCTGTGTTGGCATCCTGTGGCCCATGTACCCTGTTTGGTGTCCCAGTGTTTCAGGGTTCCCTGGTTTCCCTGGGCAGAGAAATAGTTTAGCTTGGCTTCAGATGTCTCAGCTCTTGTCACTCAATGCCACAAACCATGTCAACATTCAGTGCCCACACTGCTGACTGGCTGCTGTAGGTTGGTGTTCACTCTATGTGCTTCTCCAGCAAGCCCGGGGCTGCCGGAAGCAGCAGAGTTCTTGGCTCTCATTCTGCTCTCTCCCTGAAATCAAGAGACTTTTAACTTCAAAAGAAGCAGGCTTGGGGTTTGCTGGGGAGGATGCAGCAGCAGAAGCATGTCCTGGGAGCAAGTTCTTTAGCTGCTGGAGTGCTCATCTTAGTGCTGTTCCTTCCAGGTGCAAGAGGAGTGTGGAGTGACCTGCAAACAGCTCTGTCTGCTCCAGCCTGTCCCTCTCTAACACCCTTGAGCAGCAACTGGATGGGGGATGCTCATGCACAATTCCCCTTGAGAACTAAGCTAACCAGCCACTGGATGTCATTATTGCTCCAAACCAATACGTTGAAAAATCTGTTCCAGGTCTCCAAAAAATGTGAGTTTTCGGTACTTAAAATGCTTAAAATGTGCTTCCCGAGGACACAAATCTGTTCACCTCTTCTCCTGCAGCTCTTGTGTTCCCCGGCACACCTTTGCATGCCCGGGGACAGAGTGCCTGGGGTTTGGCACCGGGAGGACACAATCCTGTGTGACCTCTCTGCCCTTCCCGGGAGCTCCTGCGCTACCTCCTCATCGGTGGGGATGACATCATGGCTGTTTCTGTAGCAACAGAAAGGGGCACCGCAATTCCTGAGCGGGATTGAGCAGGAGGGAGACGTTCCCCCAGCGGTGTCCTGTGGGTGGCCCTGCCACGACCCTGGGCTGGAGAGCAGAGCTGGCAAGTCAGAGGGCTTTTGGCTGGTATCTGATCCAATAAATCAGGGGGAAAAAATTGGTTCATTTTCCCCCTGCTTTGTCTTTCAGCTGGGGACCCCAGCTGTCTCACTAGACCTGAATTGAAATATTTTGCTTTAGGTTATTTGACCTGACACACACTTTTCCTGCCTTCTCCCTGCTTCACTTTAAAAATGAGGTCTGGTCTTAAAGAAAACTGTCCTTTGAAACCACAGTTAGAAGTTTCATTTACAGAGGGCAACATCCTTCCTCTGCCTTCTTCCCCCAAGGATTTTCATTGCAATTTTCCCAAATTCAGCCTGATTTCACCAACTATTTTGAATTCTTGGATTGTTCATTTCCTGGCTGGTTTGATATTTACTGAAAACATTTTACATGTGCCTGGTTCAATGTGAGAGCTGATGGAAGTAGGAGATCAGGCGTTCAGCCTGACCCTCCTCTCCCCAGGCTACTCACAGGTCCTCTCCCAGCACGTCCAGCATTTCTTTGCCATCACAGCCTCCCACGAGCTCTGGGACAGACTTTTCCCGATGTCCTGGGAAGTCTTGGGCATCCCATTTGTTGTGTGCATGGTCAAGACTTTATGGGGGAGTGGAGAAGCACTGCAGAGGAGGGCTGGTGTTTGCACCGCAGTGCAGCATGGAGAGGAGAGGAGTGGACGATCCCTGGGGAAATCCTGGCACGATGCTTGCTGGGGAGAGCTTCCATAGAGCCTCACTGATCTGTACTCTTTCATCTTTATGTGCCTGCTTCTAAGTTGCCCTATTTCAGTTATATCCTTTTCATTGGCTTTTCTTCTTCCACCACAGCTGTAAAACAAGCCAGGGAATCATCAACTGCTGCAAGCCTGATGTGAAGAAATAATCCTGAAACAGCAGAGCAGGATGTTTGTGGGCTGTGCCTCATCTCTAGCACTACCTCGGGTCCCACAAACAGCTCTGGCCAGCAGCAGCATCATCTGCTCCCACTGCAAACCATTGCGGGAGCTGCAGCCCAAGGGAAAAAACGAACTCTGCTCAGCCTTGCTGTTAAACTCTTGCAGAGAAGAGCTTGGGATAGGCCTTAGGTGTGTGTCAGTAGAAGGGAAGTTGTCTCAGCCTCGTAAGAGCTCTCAGCACTGCCTGCACTCCCTGCCTGTTTTCACTTGTGTGGGAATCTTTGCCATCAAAATGATACAGCAATTCCAATCACTGCTGATCGCTTTAGGCAGGTGTAATTCAAGCTCTGGCTGCAGACGGCTGTCATTTAATTAACATGGAAAGAGCCAAAATTCTGCCTAAGACTGGGGAAGGCAAAGAGAAGAGCCTGAGGGGGACTTGTGATAATAGAGAGCGGAGGATGCCAGCAGATTTACTCAGAGTTTATCTGTTCCCACAAGCAGGTAACGCTGACATTCCCTGCATCACAGGCACAAGGTGTGCAAGGCAAGGTGTGGTAGGCAACACGCTGATGCACTTACTTCAGTCCAAGTCGTGGGGAATGACTTGAGGACAACACAAAGGGTAACAAGTCTCGGTATTGTTACCAGCTCTAGGAACTCTGAACACTCTTTTCTCTTGCTGTTTCACCCCTTTGATTTCATTCCTGGCTCAAGCAGTACTTGCCCTCAGCCCTCAGGGGCCAAGCTCAGCTGGGTACAAATTGCTGCAGTTCTCTTTGGCCGCTGGACTGGTGCTGGCCTTCCAACAGTGCAGAATTTGTCCCTGTCCTGCTCCCTTTGTAGCTGCTGACTTGCCAGGGGTGGTATTTCTTTGCAGTGGCTGTGTACCTTGTGTGCCTCTGCTTTCCACGCTTCCGACCCAGATTTCAATTTTCTACACCTAAAATGAAATTAATGGGTCCTGTTACTGCAGCAGGGGAAGTGGTGGGCAATGGAGGAAGTGCTTCAGTCCTGCTTATCTTGGGCAAACTGAGCATGTTTTGAAATGGTTTTCAGTAACTCATGTCCTGATAGTGCAATGGTTCACCTTCTGCAGCAGCTGGAGCAGATGGAGCTGTGGGATGGGGTCACACATCCACCCCCCTCCCAGCAGTGAGGGGATGCTGGTCCCACTTTCAGCCAGGAGCACTGGTCACTGGAGCAGTGACCTCCCTTTGGGAGCCTCGAGTGAGGGACCAAGGGAAAGACTTCCTGTGCTGGGAGGGATTTCCAGGTGCAGAGATGTCAGGAAATGTCACTCGGTTGTCCCTTGGCCTGTGGGAGTGCCTGTGTGCGTTGGTACAACCTTGCGTTTGCATGATCCAGAGAATAGAGTCCATGCATTTGCATGATTCCAGAGAATCCATCATGCAGGACCTAATCCAGCTCAACAAAACCACCCCTTGTTGTCCCACTCGGTGTTGTAGCTTCTGGTTTGACATCCCTGAGCTACGGAGATGGCAGGGCCTTGTAGTCTTTTAATATACTTCTGTCTCATCAAATGGCTGCGATACTGAGAACCAAGTTTTGGAGAGAAGGGAGATGAAAATCCAGAGGAAATTGCTGGCTTCCCGCAGTGCTGACTCTGAGCTGTTTGATATTCTCTCTTTTTTAAGGTTTGCTTGTTTTAAAGCAACATTAATTGGAAAGATGCTGGAGTGTCAAATAGAAACCACTCCCTGAATAACCTCGCTAATGAGCATGTTATTAAAGCAGGGTTAGGAGCTCCCTAGAGGGCTCTCACTGGATAGGATTAAATGAAAAAAAAAAAATCATCTAAACCAGACAGAAAATCTCTGTTAGTCTGCAGTGATGAATATAGAAAAGTCCAATGAAAAATGGCTTTGAAAGGTTTAAATGTATGTCTTCCTATCTAGGACTAGACTTCTCCATCCCTCAGGGCTCAGTCAGGCAGGGAAGAAGTTTTTAGTGAAGCAGAGGGTGGAGGAGTTGCAGCTCAGAGCCTGACAAGCCCACTTTCCATGCGCCCACTTCCCCATGCCCCTGGCACTTGCCCATGTAGATCAACAAGGGCAGTCCCTGCAGGCCACCAGGGTGGACAGTGTCTGTGCCCAAACAACGTGGCTGGTGGGAGGCAAGGGCCAGCAGAGATGGGGATGCTGAGAGCCTGTGCCAGGAGATGAGAGAGTGCCTGTCCTCTCTGTAAAGTGTTGCTTTTGTCTGACTCCACTGGAGCAGTTTCCCAGTAAAGCCTCATGGTGCTCTGACCACTGTGATCCCTCGAAGTGCCGTGATCTCTAACTCCCTCTTCATCTACCTCTCCTATAGGTCTGGAGCCATCTCCGAGAGCAAGGACACAGCACTGGTTCTGGAGCAGATGGGGCCGTGGGATGGGGTCACACACCCCCCTCTGACAGCAGTGTGGGGATGCTGGTCCCACGTTCAGCCAGCCAGGAGCACTGGTCACTGGAGCTGTGACCTCCCTTTGGGGAGGGATAGTGAAGGAGTGGTTTCATGGTTCCCAGTCCCTTCCCTCCTGCTGGAAAGGATGTGGGAGAATTTAGGGCAGGTAAACTGTTCTCATACCATCTGAAGATAGGCATGAAATACTTCAGCAAAGCTTCCCTGCAGGCAACAGCGACTTCCAGAGCAATTCCAGCTTTTTTGTGGCTTGCCCTTCCTGTGAATGGTGGGCAGGTCAGCCCTGCCCCAGCCGCAGCAGGGGGCTGGCTGGGGAGCTGATTTACTGCACCTGCAGACAAGGAGCTTCATAGCTTAAGGCCGTTCTTTGCCTGCATTACCATGGAGCACATTTTCGGGGAAGCTTGGCTGCCTGGGCTGCTCCTGCCCAGATATTTGGGCTTTGCAGGCAGGAGCATCCCTTTGGAGAGGATTTTGTCCATGTGCAGAAGGAGATGTAATGCCTTTGCAAAGCACGGTCTGACAGGCTAATGCAAAACATGCCAGCACCAAGCTGTGACTTGAAACAAAGAGAGGGAAAACACTGTATTTTTATTTTCTCTGCTGCTGCACTCAGTTGGAGTTTTTTCTTTCTTCTTGTTTTAGGTTTTTTTTTTTCTTTGCCTGAGACAGGTATTTGGATTCTCTGTGCTCCCCAAACTCTTCCCCGGGCTGTCTCCAGCAATCAGACAGAGTGACAGCTCTGAAACTCTCCAAGTTAACAAGTTCAAGTGCTGATGATTAACTAGATTCACAAAGTTGATTGGAAAAAAATAGGGATATAAATAAATATTCCTGGAGATATTCCACCCCCTGTAGTCATGAACTTTGAATAATTGGAGGGAATTATGCTGAGTACTAATCAAAAGGGTTGTTTTTTTTTTAATTTGCTAATTACTGCTGGGTTTCATCAGTGTCAGACTCTAATCATCTCAAGACATGTTAATTGACCCTTGGGAGTTGTTTATCTGATGCAGAAAGTTTTAGATGGGGTCATACAAAGAAATGCAATCACTGAGGTTACTTCTAGCCTGCCAGTCAGCTGGAGAGAAGAGTTAAAAAGTCTTTGGGCCATGAGGACGTGTGCGCTGACCTTCCCGTCAGCTGAGCTCTGGAATGGCTCCTTGTGGATACTGTGGCTTCCTCCATGCACTGGGGACCTTCTCTTTCTTGTCCCTTGCACTTCAGTGTCCTCTCTGCAGGTCTCCTGGTTTTTTACACACACACACAGAGTAACTTTGGTGATCCACGTGCAGTGAGTGCTAACAGTGACATCCCTCTGGGATGTGGCAATGCTGTAAGGCTGCTCTTTTCCATGGCAAGATCTGCTGAGACAGGTTTGTGGTGCTCCAGGAGCGGGCTGAGGTTCCTGCTAAGGAGTGCAGGCATCACTGTGGAAGGATCTATGCCAAGAGGAAGGTTTTGGGGTGTTCTCTAACTAAATTCGGACACAGACCTGTAAACCCCCACATTGTTTCCGCCTCCTGAGAAGGCAGTGACAGCAGCAGGCCATCACTGTGACCACAGAGGGCCTCAGTCTGTCCCTTAGAGCACCTGTGTAGTCCCCTCCTCCCTCAGAAGGGAGGCTGCTGAGGTGCACACTTCAGGGTTGGGTCACCTTTGCAAGCTGTGTGTGTGCAGACCAGTCCACTCCCTGAGCTGTGTCCTTTTGTCCATCATTACCCCAAAACTCACTTCCTAGGCAGTTTCACATCCTGGCTGCCTCACCTGTCTCATGTCCTGTTAATTAAACCAGAGGAGGTGGGAATTAGTGGGATAAAATGTGGGGGCAGTGGGGAGCAGGGAAGCACTAAGCAAAGGGCTGACCAAGTTTCTCAAGGGCGGGTTTCGGGAATGCCAATGTTTTCATCATTTAATGTTTTAATTAATGACCTTGGTATAAAAATTAGTCTTATGCTAATGAAATGCTCTAGAGATGCAATGCTGTGAAATATCCTCAATACAGAGGTACATAATGTCATACCAGAAGACCTGGGTGATCTCAACATGAGTAGAAGTGATTAAATCTAACAGTGCCAGCAGTGCAAGGTCACTCACATAAGGGCAGATGAGGAGAACTTCTGCTACCAGCTGGGAACTGAGCAGCAGCTCGGGAAAAACGCCTGAGTCACGTAGTTAATGGTGGGTGACCACACTGCAGAGATGCAACCCAGCCCCAGGACGGGCCTGTTGTGTCCATCTCAGCATCACAGCAAGAAGTGGATGTAAGTCAAATAAAGGAGGAGTATTCCCAGGTGATGTGTGACCCCATGGCACGCAGGGGCACCACCAGGAGCTGTGCCAGGCTCTGAGCATCAGCTGGCGTCACAACTTCGTGGTGACAGTGATGGAAGGATCTGTGTTCCCATTGCTGACTGATAATATTTCACCACCTCTTTTGTACCCATTTTCATTTTGATTCCAGGATAATTTGTATCGGTTTATGAAATGTGGCCTTTCTTTCATTGCAGGAGAGCACAAACCCAACTGTGATGTCTAGGTGTTACTGACTTGGGGCATATATAGGCATGTGTTTTTATTTGATCACCTTCATTTTTCTAATTTTTCCCTTCCCATATTCTTTTTCCTTTTTTTTACATTGCTGGCTGTTGGAGGCCCTTAAATAGAAATAAGCTTTCTAGGTAATATTTCTTAATTAAAACCATCATTTATTATTGTTATTCCCTACCAGTAAATGCTCAGCTCCTTCTCTCATTTGTTATAAGTCCAGATTAACATCTTTTGTGCTGAGGCTGCAATAGATACCTGAATATGACTGCAGTTGTGTCCCCATCCTGGCTGTACCCAGCTGTAGGTGTGCTGACAGAGGTCAGGCCTCAGCCACTGGCGGTGTGTCACGTGTGGAAGTTCCTTGCTGCCACAGCTGGACACTGAGTATGGAAGAGATTTATTTTCAGGCTCCTGCATTTGCCCTGTGGTGGTGAGAGGTGAGAGGCTCCCGATACCAGTGCCTGATCTGCACCCCTTGTTGTCCTCAGGTCAAGGTGCTGCTCGTTGAATCTCAGCTCAGATCCTTCCCCTCCTGTTTGCTTCAGCAGTTCATCAGAAAGTAGAGGCAGACATGTCTCTGGAAGACACCTGAGCTGTTGTTTACTGTATTGCCATTTCAAGGAAAAGCCTTTTGTGTAAAAGACACAAAAATAACTAATGGCATTAATATAAACATATACTTTAACTACCATTTAATGCTGTCACTGGGTTAAAATAATCCCTGGTGCTGCATCCCAAGTGCACGGTAATTATGTGGCGAATCTCTTTATTACAGGGTGTCAATCAAGCGACGACGTAGCTGCGAGTGAAATCTCTTTGTGTCTCCACTGATATTCCCAGCACGGAGCTGTGTGCTCCACGATGCTTCTGGAGCTCTGCATGCCTGAGCCCAGGATGTCTCATTAAAACGTGGCTGCAGGAAGGAGAACTGGGCACAGCCACTGTGCTCGGCCTTTGGGGGAGGAAATGCTTCTGCAAAGTGTCTGTCCAGCTTCCTGTGTCAAAGGAAAGCACACAGAAATACTTGTTCTAACGGTGTGCATCGCCAGGTGATGCTCACAGGCCACTGCACTGCAGTCTCCAACCTGGATGTCCGGGTGGTTCGGGCAGAAGCTGGTCCTGCCTTTGCTGGTGCTGGTAAGCACTGAGCTGCACATGCACCCACCCTCACCACAGCCCGGGTAGAGCCTCGGTGGTGCTCCCAGGACACTCTGCCTGCAGCACTGGCTGTGGCATGCTGCCTCCTCGTGCTTTGCACAGGCGGTTCTGGGACATCTCTTGCCATTCCTCCTGCTGTGACAAATGCACAGTGGCCAGGGACAGTGGCATGTGGAGCTGGAGGACTGCCAGACCTTGGGTGCAGCTGGCCAGTGGCTCCTGGCATCCCCACACAAAGACCAGGGTAGAGGTCAGGGCAGCCAGGTTAATTCTGCAGCCAGGGTCTCTGGACCCCAGCGAGTGGGGTAGATTATTTGATTGTGATCAGCTGCTGGGATCTCATCTGCAACTTCTGCAGAGACAGAAATCCCTGAGGAGAGATGTGGCATGCAGCCTGTGGGACTGCACAGGAGCAGGGACTGCATGGCTGCAACAAGTCTCTCCCTCTCCCACCCTTCCCAGCTGTTGCTCATCGAGGATAAATCTTCCCTTTGCTTTTCCTCTCCCAGTTGCCCTCCTTATCTCCTCCCACTCCCCTGCCCCTCCACCTTTCATTTCTCCACCCTTCCCTCTAGCACTGCCTTCCCCATATCCATGTTCTAATATTGATGGGTCAGTTTTTGAGCAGAGGTTACAGAAACAACCCCAGGTTTTGT
This sequence comes from Falcunculus frontatus, assembly GCA_013398115.1. Classification (NCBI taxonomy): domain Eukaryota; kingdom Metazoa; phylum Chordata; class Aves; order Passeriformes; genus Falcunculus; species Falcunculus frontatus. The sequence continues at coordinate 799,313 of VZRV01023442.1, read as the reverse complement.
TCTGGGAAGGTCTGTCCAAAATGAGGGCAGGAGAAACGCATTTCCATGTGTTCCCGAGTGAGGACCAGGGATGGTGGCTCAGGCCTGGCAGCTGAGGTGAATACAGGCTGTGTTCCCTGAGGGGAACGTGTGTCCAGTGTGGAGCAGCAAAGGATGGGTTGGGCTTGAGGCTGGAGCCACTGCTTTTCCCAGGAGCAGTGTCCCAACCTGGCCAAGGTCAGAGTTTGCTCTGTCATCCCACCTGTTTATCATCACACAGACAGAGTGGACTTTCCTGTACACAGATCTTTTGGGTAGGATCCAAAATCCCACATCTTTGCTGGTTTGTGAGGGTCTGAGGAATCAAGGATGTGGTTTTCTTAGTCCAAATTCCCCCTTCCTCTCCCCTATAAATGAGGTGGTGGCTGCTTTGCTGCTGCTTCCCACCAGGGCCTGTGTCTCAGCAGCTCTTGGAGGACATGATAGCAAATCACTTTGGGGACTGTTTATGATAAAAAGTGCAATACAAACAGATAATATCATCATGCTCTACTATTAACAGACTTAAATCCCAAGGATGGGGGGAAGCTCCTGGAGAGCAGAGCTATCTCTCAAACTCTTCTGCTGCAATTTCAAAGCACTCCCTAGCTTGGCAAGGCTAATTTCACATCTTTATTCTCCAGAGAGTATATTTGGGGTTCTCCCTGCTTGAAGCAGGAGGCCCCCATACTGATTAGATTCAGCCGGGGGTTTTGGTTATTGTTCTCCTTGAGTTCTGATGGAACATGATGGAGAAGAACATGTTGGATGGTTGTATCACCCCCACTGAGGCCAAATCAGCTGTGAGCTGGGCAGGACATGCTTGCTGAGTGGTGTCCCCATGAATGTGCCACCTGGAGTGGACACTGGGGACAGCTGGGCAAATTTCCCCTTTCTCCTTATTGCTGCCACTGCGGTCCTTGGCTGGTCTGTGTGGGAGGGTCTCAGAGGTGAGGCAGGAGAGTCAGTAAAAGGAAAATAAAAAAGGAGAAGAGCATGAAAGGCAAAAATCCTTTTCATAATTAAGGCAGATGTCCCACCCTTTCAGTTTGTACTGAGGGATTGAAATTGCTTTTTCAGATTATTTCTCTGTCTGGAAAGACATTTGTATCCAAATGTTGCTGGTGTGGTTGGTGTCTTGACTGGGCCTTTTCATTTCTATGGCCCTCCTGGATGTTTTCATGCATTAGGTTTGGTGTCTGCTTTGAACAGTGACTCACTGAGCCTTAACTTGGGTCATCCCTGGTGATGCACATGAAGGCCAGTGGTTGAAGGGTTGTCCTCAGCAGGAGGAGCAGAGATAGTAAAGATTGAGTTGTGCTAGAGCCCCGTAGTGCCTTCAGCAGAGCATCTTCAGTTCCTGCAGCTCACCCTCCTGCCAACACCTGCTCAATGCACGACTGGGCCCCAGTTCAGACACCTCTTAGTTCTGACTGGTTTTAAATCACTGCGTTTCCCTTCTCCATTTCTTTTGCAGTGGGGGCTTTACCCCACTCAGCGTCATTTCCCTGCTCATCTCCGGCTCAGACAAGGCAGGAAACGTATTTTCAATGTATTAATTAAAATGTCTTTGCAGCAGAACATCTGCATGGAGAGCGATAGATCACCGAAGTGTGCGTGTGCGCGTGTGCCTGTGCGTTGCAGCCTTCCAGATAACGCATTGCTTTGCATAATTTATTCCAGCCACTACAGCAATAATTTTCATAGCCTGTGATCTTCAAGTATGCGATTATCAATCTGCAACCCAGCTCCACATGACCCAGACGTTAGATTATTCCCAGATAAAGGAGATGCAGGACGTTTGGCTCTCCATCACCTCTGGCCAAAAATGGTTGTATGGGATAAGATCAAGCATTGTTTTGTTAGATCCCACCGTGCTGAAGCAATGGATCTTCTCAGGTATTCATCACTGTCAGCTATTTTGGGAGAGGATGGTCTTTGCCAATGATGCTATTCAATTTCCTGATTGTTCAGCTCATATCAGTTTAGCTTGAAAGATAATAAGATAGAAACCAGAGACTTCCCAGTCAATAAAAGGAAACCTCAGAGGCTTTTTCAGTCTTGCATCTGTCATACTTTGTTGATATTTTAGCTGCCGAGCATTTGACAGCTGTTCGTAAAACTCTTTATTTCCTCCTTTGAAAGAATTAAATGAAGAACATTTAATTTATTCCATGGAGGTTTCCCCAGGTGACCCATGGAACAGGTCTCTTTCTGGCAGCTGGACCAGATCTGGAGGGATTTAGAGCTTTCTTCACCCAAGGGAGAAAAAAAGTGATTTCATTACCTTTTCTCTTCCTTTTTTTATCATCAAACCAATTCTGTGTTTTCCAGCATTGGTCCTACCTCCCATGAGTACCACAAACCATCTTTGGCATCTGTGGTGCCATCCTGGTCCTGCTAGTGGCAACCAGCATGTCCTGAGTGGAGATCTTAATGCAGGATTGCACTGGGGTCCATCCACCTCCAGGCACTGGTGCAACTGGGAATGACCACTGGGAGTATTTCTCCTGCAACAGGCACAGGGTGCTGCTGCATCAGCATGGGCAGACACACAGGTGGGCACCCAGCACCATCCCTGGGGACATCCCAGCCCCTCCAGCAGGTCAGGACTTTAATGGGCTCATGTTTAGTGTCACTAATCAATATCAGGGGAAGGCTCCCTTAACTGTGCCAAGGGCAGGCAGCTGCTCAAAGCAGCACAATAATTATGTATAGCCCGAGTAATTATTTTTGTCACATCTTGCTGGCAGGAGAAGACCATTTGTGGGCTGGATTTAGCTACCTTCCACAACACGCCTGTGTCTTATTTATCCAGAACAATACTCTCAGTGTGATTTTTCTGTCGTCTTTTTCCTTTTAACGTCGTTTCCAGCCCACACTGCTTTTAATTTGGTGAGGTAAATTGAGACTGGGAGGGGAACTGCAGAAAATCTCCAAACTCCCATTCTCTGAGCAAAACATTCCCCTGGGATCTGATGGCACTGCTGAATAGCTGGTCCTTCCCTTCCCAAGGGGCTTGTGAGTCTCAGCGGAGACAAATGCTATTTTGGATGGCTGTAGTCACTGCACGGCCGGGGATCTGCTCACAGCTTTGGAGCCCTCCCAGCAGCTCCTTCCTTACCTGGGGACCTCTGAGTCAGCAGCCCCAGTGCTGCCCTATTTTGAATGTCGTGTCAATAAAAGGGACATTACCAGAGTTCTGCCTTCAGGGTCCTGGTGCTGGGTTAGTGTGGATGGAGGAGAACTGATCCCCACACTCTTACTTCGAGGATGCCTTCAGCCTGCCTGGACCAGCTAAAGAAGGTGATGGATTTGAAGGTCTCCACTCCTGGAGTCCTAGGGAGAAGGAGATGCACCACCTGACTCATTCTGAACCCATTTCCATTCCCTTCCTGAATGTGCTCATGTTCTCCTGGATCTCCAGTCAGCCTTAAAATAGGAGAAGAAGCTGAGATGGTGTCATTAATCCCAGATTTTGTGGATTGAATAGCTGGATTCCCATCTGAATTTCTAATTTGTTCATTGCTTTCACCCATCTTAGGTTTTTTTCTGCTTTTCAGAGCCAAAGAGTTTAAATGTCCACAGCTGAACCATAACCGGTTTTGTCTTGTAGCTTCACCTACACATCTCAGCTATTCTGTCCTTTCTCCCCATCTTCCTTTGGCCCAAAACACAAATGACTCTTAGATAGCCTTGAATAGTGCAGGTGGCCATGCACAGAAACCAGTAGCCAGTCTCCATGGTGGCAGTCAGACATGATACTGCCATTTCCCCTTGTCATGGACACCTTGAAAATGCAGCTCGAAGGTCCTGATGAGGTTTCCCCATCTGGATTTCGCACCCCTCACCTGTTGTCTCTGCTGTGGAGTTACACAGCTTTGAAAGGCACACTCTGTTTTGGCATGGGGACAACCTCCAAGTCTGCTTAATACATGAGTGCTCATTCAGAGGTGTCCTTTCATTTACTGCTTTCACCATCAGCAATCTATAGAGGTTTAGGATGCCTTAGGGAATTCCTGGCTTTAGGAATTAGCATCTTTTCCTTGGTAACACTGCAGCTGCTCCTGGTGCAAATGGGCTTCTCCCGGCCCCCTCCCCACCACTTTGCAGCATCGCCCCTCCTCTCTTTCTTGGCTTTCTCCCTCCTCCTTCCTCTTCCTCTGGGTGTACTTGCAAAGTGTTTGCTGTAACTATTGAAATGGATATAGTGGCAATTTGGGGAGAAGATGCTGTTTAAAGCTCTTTAATTTAAAGGATGCTAATTCACTCCACTCCATCCTCGGGTGAGTTATCCAGCTACGTGCAAACCTCCTTTTCTCCGGGTGTCAAATAGGAGGATGATATTCTTCAGTCTATATTTAGAGACTTTGGTGTGCCCATGGCCCACAGGGCATCCCACAAGGACAGTTGGAGGAGCAGGGAGCTCGCAGAAGGCAGAGATGCTTTGGGACACCATCCCCACGGAGCTGGGTTGCTGCTGGGATGCTGTAGCCCTTGCTGGGGCTCCCTGGGACCAGCCCCTCCTGAAAACTCTGCTTTGTCTCTCCTGCTTGGGACCACAGGACAGTGGGAACCTGAGGCAGGCTGTGTTTGGCTGCCAGGGATCAGGGTGAAGGCAGTTGCTGGGAATAATAATAAGAAACTTGGCTACAGATTTCCATCCCAGGTGAGGCGCTCCAAGGGCTGTAGTTAACCCATGTGAAAAATTGGCTGGAGACCTCCCTGCAAACCAGGTTCTGCCTCCAAGGCAAGCTGGATAAATAGGCCAGGGGGGCAGCTCCAGAGAGAAGCCACGGGGCAATTCCCTGTGTTTAAAAGATCCCTGCAGTTACCATCCCAAATGATTCCTGTCCTGGGCCCGTGTGTGCTCCGTTATCTCCCAGGCTGATCCACGTGTCCCCACACGACTGCTCTGCAATCTCCCCCTGTGTGATATTGCGGGATATTCCACTGCATTAGCAAGTCGAACATGTTTTTACTGCCCACTGTCTCTCCATGCAATATTTCACTGTCTCCCTGGCTATTATCCTGGCGGCACAAAGTCCCATTGAAATTCATGGTGCAAGTCGCCCATTTGTTTCCTTTGAGCTTTGCAGGGTTGTTCTATGCAGCTTTATGCATATCATTTTTTGCTATGCAAAGTGAGGGTAATGACTTTACCTGCTCTCTTTCAAAGCACTGAACAAAGCCTGTCCCCATGCTGTAGACTGATTTTGGAATATTTGTTCTAGGGTTTGAGAGGGATGAATCAGAGCTCTTAGGGAATGTGCAATCTGATGCTCTGTAAATAAAAGGAAAGTCATGCTGCATCTACATGTCTCCAAGGCAGGCGTGTGCTCCCTGTCAACCTTTCTTGCTGGAATCAGCTTCAGGGATGGCTTTGGCAGAGCTGAATATCTTCATTTTGGTGACAGTCCTGGAATAGCATCACTTGGTTCGGCCAGTGCCACCGACAAGCCTTGAACCGGCTCTGCCTTTTGAGGGACAGATGTTGCCCCTCATGCATGACAAGGTGAGGCTCCTCAAGCAGAGGGTCACTGGAGATGTCCTCATGGACGTCAGGAGTGTGGGAGAACCGAAGGCACAGCAACAAAGGAAAGATTTTGCTGTGAAGACCTTCAGACCCAGGCTGACTTTCCTCCACTGCCACCCCAAAGGAGACTGAACCTTGGGTACCCACGGCATGGTTTGATGCCTTGAGTGTCTTGAATGAAGCCCCCAAATCAGTGAGCACTTGTAAAAATGGCATTCATGATATCTGTGCTTGGATCTGTGCAGTGCCAGGAGGGCAGAGACAAGACTTCCCTCTCCATACACTGGTGTTTGGATGTGGCTAAGTGTGCAGGGTGGATTTTGGACACTGCCCTGGAATGCATGGTTTGAAACGTGTGTTTTGCTGGGCCATGACCCAAATTGCAACTTGGAGGTTTGGTGACAGACTCCTTTATTTGAAAGCACCCACAAGCTGAGAGTTATTCTCCAAAGAGCCTTGTGAATAGCACCTAACAAGTGCACTGGAGAATATCTCATTTTCTTCATGGACAATGTGTGTGTGACAGAGAAAAAAAAAAAGACAAAAATCTTCAAAGAATTTGCTCATTTTGAATTATTTACTCTGTCTACTTTCTTGGAGTCCCCAAGAGGAAGACGCTGTGCAATCTGCATTACAATAGCATGTCAAGGTATCCAGAAGGTCCAAAAGAAACCATCAACAGTGGGATGAGTCCCCTGGGGCCTTGGTGAAGGACATCCAACTGTGCTGTACTGAATCCAGAGTTACAGATGTAGGCTCCACAGGGATGCAAGCACAGCAGGGAGACAGTGATCAGCATCAAAAAGGATGAAGAGGACCAAATGAATCCCATTTTCAGACTTAGTGGTCAATGCAAGCAGCACACAGTACAGGGAAGTGTCTCTGCTTTGAGAGGTGGGTGAGCAGGGATATCTAATGGGAACTGCACCATGGACATCCCCTCAGCTGACAGGCCCAGCAGGTAAAGGTAGAACTAGAGACCAAGCCAGTCTTGGATGTCCCCACCAGCTCCAGGTGGTGAGCAGAGCAACTCATGGTGCACAATCACTCTGCACTTGGGCTGTGGGCTGGCAGGAGTCCTCTGCTCCCACTGCTGTCACCTTTCACTGACTTTCATTGACTTCTTGAGAGCTTCAAAGTCAAAACTGAAAAAGAAACTCAGAACAAATGGGGACCTATAAAAACACGTCCAAGCTGCCAAGTCTACAGCAGATGTGATTTGCAATGGATGAGGTATTAACACCCTGAAAAATTGGAGTAATGATGTGCAGTAATATTTGTCATCACCAAGGCTGAGTATGTTAAACAAAAATGTTCTGAAATGCAGCTTCTGCCTGGGCCTGGTAACTTTCCCAGATGTAAATATTGCAGCTGTTTTCCAAACATTCTCTAAATACCATAAGGCCTTAGTCCACTTACAGCACTAACAGCCCATAAAATGTCATTTTTTGTTTTCTAATTAATCTGATGATTTTTAGATAGGATTTGACAACAGCAGTGAAAAAGCATTTCAGGCTGAAAAAATTATCCCTTGCATGTCAAGTCACCCACAGCCATGCTGGTGCATTGCTGGGAACTGCACAGCAGCATCCCCTCATCCTGCTGGATGGTGACTCATGGTGGGGCAGATCTACTCACCCTCCAAGCCAGGGGACACCAGCCAGTCTTGTAGGGATGTGAAGGGGGAGATCACACCCTTCCTGCAAGAATCATCCTCCCTTTTCTCTGGTGAGAGCTCCCTGTCGTGGTGCATTTTTCAGATGCCCTCAGCAGAGAGGGGAGCTGGAGGCAGAGCCCTCGCAGGGGTCCTGGGTGAAGCAAGGCTGGTTGGATTTTCACCCTCTGTGTAAGGTGGGTCATTGCTGTTAAGGGTCTCACTGCAGGGGTTCAGGTGCTTGGGGTTTCTAAGACAGTTGAATCCACTGCTTTTTGGGGGAGATGAATAGTATAACCAAGCAAAGTACACCAGACCTCCATCTCTTGCCCACATGGGGTCCCATGAAGGTGTGGTGGGGACTTCTGGATCTCCCCCAGGCTCTTCACAGAGGCAGTCACACGGCTGTCACATCACCACCTTTCCCTCCAGACTCCCCTGTTTTGGTGAGCTCTTCCCTACAAGGACACCAGGTTGTCACACTCACTGTGACACAAGGAGGATCCAGAGTCAAGCCCTGCTGCTGTGGGCACTGCAGGGGAACAACTCAGTCCCTGCCCTGAGCAAGGACAGAAGAGACATCACCTACCCAAGGTCACATTTTGTTTCCTTATCTTACTCAACACCTCCCCGTTCTGCATGGGCAAATGGAGCAGTGCCCAGCCAACACTCTGTCCCTTGGCCAGCATTTCTTTCCAGGTGATTCTCAAAAAGGCAGCAGAAGAGCTCTCATTCCCATACCCCCTCCACATCACTGTGGGAAGCAGCCAGGGTTTTATTAACCACCTCTCCCTCCTGTACCACTTGTTAAACTGGGTTAGGACTGCTCGAGCCTGCTGTGTTAGACATCTTCTGCTGGTGGAGGGGAAGGGCTCGCAGAAGCTCTCCTGACCCCAGACACCTTTCTCACAGCACTCCTCCCGCCATCTCGCATAAATAGATCAGTCATCCCAGCACGGCTACGTCTTCTTTTACTCCTTCCTGTCTTTAATAATATTATCAATGTCTGGTTTAGATTTTTACTAAATATAGGGGCCAGAGTCTGGGCTGGCGTCACTTCCTCCCAGAAGAACTGGAACAGCTTGCTTAGAAGTACTTACTCCTTTCATTAATTTATCTTGGTTTGCGAAGTTGTTTGATTGCACCACGTCTTTCCACCCCCTGTTGACCTGGCAGCTGGAAGAAATGATGCTGCTTAAAGCCTGTCCTTGATTCGTGCATGAGGCTTGAGCTTTCTGGGGCTGCCTCTCCCAAAGCAACCCCAAGGAGCAGGGACACTCTGTGCCAGCTGGCAGCAAATTTGCAAAGAGCCTTCAGCAAATCTTCCCTCTCCTCACTGCTGATCTCCGTGGGTGAAGATCTCTAATGGAGTGCCCATGGCATCCATGTCCCCTCTGGGTGATTCTTCTTCCAGCTGCCAGGCGTCAGTTGCAGCTCCAGGGCTGGCATGAACCCGCAGTGTTTGTGGCTGCCCCAGGGTTTGTGTGGCACCGGTGTGGGGGCTGAACCCTAGAACAGCCTGCTCGTGGCACCAGGAGGGACCCGGCAGTGTCTGCTCCCTGCCCAGGGAAACCAGTCTGTTCCTTCTCCGTGAAGGGCAGGGGAGGGATGGGACCTCTTATCCCTCATCTCCCCAGGAAGACGTTTTACCCAGGGCCACCCTCATGGTGTCCCCTGCTATTTCATGTCATTGTCTATGCATTTATTAATCCAAAGCAATTTCAGTGGGAATTCCTTGACTTCAGGGCATCCCATGGGACATGGGAGAAAGGGATATCCCTGCTCCAGGGAGGAAGGGGTCTTCCATGCTTCAAGAGCATGAGCACAGGTGGTGATGGGGAAGGGGAATGGAGCAACCTCAGAGCAACCTGCTCACCCAGAGACCAAGACCCTGGGGACTGGATCACAGCTGTGGAACAGAGGATGCTGGATCCATTCTCCATGCCCATCCTCTCCATCATGCAGGGTATCTCCTGCATTCCCATGGGCACTTTCCCTGAGCTGTGTGTCTAATGCAGCTGAGTGCTGTGCCAGATTGCCAGCTGCCGTTTGGAGAGGGGCCATTGCTTGCCTGTTCCCAGGCTCTCTCCTGGCTCTATTACTCCACGCTTCAGGTTTTTTGGCTGTGGTGGTGTTGGTGTTGTTGCTATTAAATTGAAAGGAGTAAAATTTCTCTCCTGCACCCATCCTTCTCTTTCTCCCCTGCCACCTTCTTGCAGGGCTGCAAAAGGAGATTGCTTGCTAGGAGGTGGTTTTGGAGATGGTTTGAGACACCTCAAACCATCACAAAAAAACCCCACACGGGCCAGTCCTTACCTCAAATGACAGTGCCTGGGGAGAGAGAAGAGCACTTCTGTTCCAAGGGCCGGCTTAGTGCCAGCCACACTTTAATCATCCTGATTAAAGGTGCGTTGGGTTGCTAAAACAGCATAAAAAAACCTGCCCAAAATGGGGAGGCAGGATGGCAGTCTCTGGGACAGGTGAAGGGTGGTCTGAGGCAGAAGGATGCCTGGGAAGGGCTGAGCACAGGGGCTGGGGACCCCTGGCAGCTGTGGGCGGGGGTCGTGGTCCAGCCCGGTTAGTGTCACGGCTCGTCCCAGTCCCCTTGCTCCCAGCATCATCTGGCGCTGCCCGGCTCGGACCAATTTGGCCCATGGAGGTTCGGATTTGGTGTGAGGGGTGAGGTGGCTCTCACACACACATGGGGACACGCAGAGATATTCACACAGGCTCACAGAGACAGACACGTGTGTAAATACAAACACACAGACACACCCCGGACCCCGCACCCCTCCACTGCACAGATACACCCCAACATACAGACACACACCCCAATCATCCCCGCACCCCCTCAGGGTGTCACCACACGCTCACAACAAGCACAGAGGCACACCCACACACAAAGGCAGATGTCCCCGACACGGACACTCACACCTTCACAAGCCCTGCACACTCACAACACCACTCTCACGAGGTGTCACACACACATGCAGTGTCTCACACATGCAAGTGGCACAAATACAGTGTCATGTACACACGGTACCGCACAGTGTCATGCAGTGTCACAGCCAGTGTCACAGTGTCACACACCCCGTGTCACCCTCACACAGCCCCCATCCCCCCGGGTGCCAGCCCGACTCTGCCGGCCAAGCCGCTTATCGCTCCGGGCCGTGACCGAGCCCCGAAGAGCTCTACCGAACCGTG
>VZRV01023442.1:766721-788535 GCA_013398115.1 Falcunculus frontatus | reverse complement strand
CGCTCCGGCCCCGCGCCCGGTGTCGCCCCGCCCCGGCGCCCCGCGCCGCCCGGGAGCCCCGCGCAGCCCCCGGTGGCCGCTCCGTGTCGCCAAACTTTTGGCGGCTGCAGCCCAGATTGAGGATCCGGCGGGAGGGGACCGCGGGGCCGGCGGCGGGGGGAGCGGGGCGCCCTCCCCTCCGCGGGCGGGGGTCCCTCGGCTCGGCAGGGGCTGCTCCCGCTGTCCTTCTCCGCAGGGCGAGCGGGAGATCGGGACCGGAGCAGGTCCCCACGGCCGGGCCGGGGACGCGGAGCCGGGAACCCCTCCGGCCGCTCGGCCCGTGTTCCCTCCCCCGCCCATGGGGGATCCCCACTTCGGGGTCTCCCTCCGCCGGCGGGTGCGCCCGAGCCGGAGCATCCCCGGGGGAGCTCCTGCAACTGTTGCCTGCGGGAAGCCTCGGTGTTCCGGGGAAAGAGCCCGTGCCGCGGGCAGTAGCGTCGCCCCGGGGGCAGGGGTCTCCCGCCCGGGTCGCCAAAGCGCCGCACGGAGCGCTCGGACAGGGGAGGCTGTCGCCCTCACCCCAAATAACCCTGGAGGCTGCGAACCTTGGGGTGGAAGCTGTGGTAGAGCCTCTCTCCGGCTCTGCTCCCCCCGCCCCCCCAATCCCTTCTGCATTCCCACGCCGGCAGTTGGGACCTGCCTCCCCCCACACGCGCTCCTTCAGCGGCTATTTCTGTCCTCGCCAAACGCGCCGCACATAGAGCTTTAATTAAAGAAAATTAGTGGAGGAGGGCGGGGGGGCCGTCCGTGCTCCGGGGAGGGGGACGGTCCCCGGGACCTCGCCGGGTGCGACTGATGATCGCTGCCGTCGCTGATGGCTCGGGGGAGGCGGGGGGCAGGTGCCCGCCTGAGAGTTTGAGCCGCTTTCGCTTGGTTGGTTTTTTGTTTGGTTTTTTTTTTTTTTAAGAAAAGGGCGGCGGTGGGGGGTGGTACGGACACACGACGGCGCGGGAACGTGTTCCTTCCCGGATGGTGTGTTGCAGTTTTAATTATAATGACAAATGTTGCCGTAAAGTTCCGTCTCGGTTCCTGAATGTAGGCAGAGCACGGAGCACCGGGAAACTCGCCCATCGGATTGGGGTATTCGCCCGTCGGACCGGGCACTCGCCCGTCGGCGCGGCGGAGTTGCCAAAGAATTTTCTTGGTTGCGTTTTAAATGAGGCTCGGCCGGGTCTGAGGATCCTTGGGGCGGCGGCGGGGCGGTGCGTGGAACCCGGAGGTGCCAGGGAGGTGGGGACAGCCCCCGCTCCCTGGGCAGAACTCCTCCAACCAGCCCAAACCCCCGGCGGTCCCCAGTCCACGTCCCGCTCCATGTGGAGCGTGACTGCTCCTCCCGTGCGCGGCGGGACCCGAGGGGCAGCAGCGGCCCGGTGCTGGGGCGATGCCGGCCTGCCGGGGTGCTCCCCGCGCAGCCCTTTCCTCCTCCAGCTCTCCCTGGACAGCATCCTCCGCACCCCCGCTGCTCCCTGCCTTTCCGGGCCGAGCAGCCCGGGGGACCTGCGGTGCTGCCCACGTCCAGGCTGTGATTTGCAGCCCCGGGCAAGCCCCGCGGAGGGAGGGGACGGAGGGGACCGGCATCACCAGGCTCCCCCGGGGCAGAGCCGCCGCTCCCGCCTCCCCGGCCGGGGACTCGCCTCCTCCCGTCAGCTTCGCGCGATCCGCCGCCGGTTCGCGCTGGATTAAATATTTAGAAGTTTGCAGCGGCGAATAAAGCGGTCGTTAATAGAAATTGATGGCACCTATGCAAAGGGGGTGGCACCGGCGGCAGGAACGGCGCGGCTCAGCGGGAGCGGGCGGGGCGCTCCTGGGAGGGTTTTTAAGGGGTTTCACCCCAACTTAAGGGTTTATCTCTCCGAATGCTGTGGCAGCGCCAGAACTTGGGAGCTGCTCTTCACATTTCCGATGATGTCTTTAAAAAGCGTGGGTTTTGCGCCCTGCCTGCCTGGAAAGAATAACCCCGTGCCTTCTCAGAGACGAGGCAGTCCGCTCGAATTTAGCACCTAAAATCTCCCGTCAGCACCTCCCGCCGTGCTGCCTGACACCATGCAGGACTCACACTCCCCCAGACCCTCCGGGTTTGCTATGGCAGCGGGGGGCAGTGAGCAGCGGGGTGCTGTCGGTAGGGACCGGGAGCGTATCCCCAGCCCCCCGAAGTGCAGCATTGGGCAGTGGGGGGACCCCCGTCCTGGGGAAGGCAGGGATGAAGTTTGCCCGATGACCTGGAGGAGCGAGCGGCCCCCGGGATCGGAGCGGCCTCCCCAGGGTGGGGTGGGAAGGACACGGGACTGGCCGGGTGGTCGGTGAGCCCTGGCCCCCCACGCCGGGTTCCGCCGCCCCGCTCCGAGCTTGAGTCAGCGCTTCTGTCAGCGGCGGGGATGGGGCAGCGCTCGGCGGAGCGGGATGCGGTCCTGGCGCGGGTGCGGAGGCAGCGGGAGAGGGGGAAGAAAGACGAGCTGGGATAGGATGGAGGGGCGAGCAGAGAGGGAAAGAAAGGGCGAGGGTTGCCCAGGGACCGGCCGGGGGTGCGAGCCCACCCGTGCCCTCTCCGCAGAGCCGCTGCTCGGTGGGAACCAGCGGCGTTGGACAGCGCCTTGGCGTGGGGATGGGGAAAGCGGCGGGCAGAGAGGAAAGCCCTGGGGCCGACCCAACGCCCCTGCTACGGGTGCCAGAGACGGTCTGTACCCCCCAGGGCGGGTCGGTGCCGTGCCCACGCCCCTCACCCTGCGCTGGGGGACGCTCCCCCGGCCCGGCGCTGCCCACGCGTGTCCCAGCCCGGCCGCCGCTCCGGGCTGGGGCAGCGCCGCTCTGTGACAACAGAAAGTGGCTGGAAAGGGGCGAGGCGTCACACGCTCTGCCTCCGGGAGGCAGGGAAAGGCTGAGGGACCGATGGGAAGGCATGAATGAATGAATCTCCATAAAGAGCCCCAAGCAGCAGGGAGAGGGAGAGAGGAGGAGGAAGGAGAGGAGGAGGAAGAGCCGGAGCAGGGCAGGCAGCAGCAGACGTGACGCCGGCAGGTAAGGGGGTGCCGGTGCCGCGCGGCCCCGCGGTGCCCGGGATGCAGGTTGGGGGGCACAGCCAAAGGGGGACAGGAGCTACCGGGACCCTGCATGGGTTTGGGGTTTTTCTTTTTAGGGAGCATGTTTTCCTCCTGACTCCTTGCAAAACGTGGAGTCCCTAAACTTCCCAGGACTCCTTTCCTTCCCCGGTACTGCCACCCTGCTGCCGCCGGCTTTGGAGGGTTCCGGGCTGAGCCCGGCGGCAGCTCCCGGCGGGGACCGGCCCCGGCGGCTGGACCTGCCCCGCACCGAGGCAGCCCCGAGCCGGGCCAGCCTGCCCGGTGGCAACGCAACTCGGCCAGGCGTTTAGAGTTACACTGCAGGGGATATCCAGCTTCTGCCGCGGCCCCTTTGCTTTGGGGGCTCATTGGAGAGCTCCTCTCCCCCCGGCCTCCATCCCCCTCCGGCTCTCCGTCCCTGCCGTGGTTACATAAGGCAGAGGAGCCCGTAGCCAGCGCTGACGCGGGCCGGATCACCGGGATCGCACCCAGGGATGCCCAGAGCTGAGCTCAGCCTTGTCCGGCTGCTCCCCATCCTCTGCCCCGCTGCCCGCGCTGAGCCACCCACTGCCTGTCCCTGCCTGCTGCGGGCACCGTGCGGCACAGGTACACCCCTACACACCCCTACACACCCCTACAAACCCCTACACACCCAGCCCCTGCCCTGCCCCTGGCTCTCCCGCAGAGCTGCCCCGCACGAACGGCGCTGGAATGCGCGGAGCCCTTGGAGCGCGCAGCTCATGCACACCCCGTCCCATGGAGCAGCCTGGCTCCCGCAGATGGGCCCACGCCAGGGCGATGCACGCTGGAAGCGTTTGCACACAAACACAGCGCTGCAGGCAGCACACGGGTCACGCTCTTGCACACACGTGTGCTGGTGCTCGCCAGGGGCTGGTGCTCGCCAGGGGCTGGTGCTCGCCAGTGCCGGCACGGGGGGCGGTGGGTGCTCTCCTTATGCCGGACGGGGCCGGTTCCCAGCCCAGGCGGGCGCTGGGAACTCTGCTGGGAACGCTGCAGGCCTGGCAGGGCAGCCCTGGCTGGCTGCGGTGGGCAGCTCTGCGGCTGCCCGCAGCTTTCCCCTCCCTGACCGAGGTGCTCTGAGCAGGGATCAATAATGCCTTTCTGATTGGCTTCAATTCCCCATTCAAAGTAGTCACTGCATTAGGACTTGATTTTTCTCCCCTTTGACTCCTGGCCAGATTAGATTGTGAATTTGGCTGATTTCAAGCTACTGGGGGAGGGAAGAATCATACAGCAAGCGAGAGAGAACTGAAATATCCTACAGGATCCCCTGGAGGGGAGAGAAATCAGGTCTAGATAAGAGCTTGTTCTCCCTGGCTGGCTAATACTTCTCTGTTTGATGTTCGGAAAACACAAGATCTAACCTCTCACCAGGATGCTTAACTATGAAAGGTCAGGCTTTTGGCTTGTGCTGGGTGCAAGGTTTGCTATTGTGAGCTGTGGTTTATGTATTCTGGTTCTCCCGTTGTATGCTAAACACAGGAGTGCACGATGCATGCAAACAGAAGGATGTGGTCAGTGCTTCCGAGGCTTGCGAGTTGAGCTCTGGATGTAATGCTGGGGTTGGAGGGACTGCGATGGAGACAGGACACGAGGTCCATGCCCTGGAGAGCCCGGAGCTGTCCTGCCTGTTTGTCAAGTCTCAGTCCCATCCTTGGGCAATTTTTCCCAATACTTACTTTTCCATGTATGTGCTGGGGATAAGTGAGTGGGTTATGTCAGTGAAGCCCTGCGTTCCAGAGGGACACGGAAAGCGGCACCCAGGAGCATCCCAGCCACTCTGGCCAGGGTGCTCTTCCCTGCTGGCTGCTCCAGGGCCAGGATTTCATGCCAAGAAAAGCCACAGCAGCACAGCATCGCCTGCAGCATCCCAGCTGCCGGCACTTGCTGTGAATTAGTGTTAGCTCCAGGTGAAGAAAAAGCCTGGGATTATGTGGTTTCTCAGCAAAGGGCCTTGGGAAGCCTGGTGGAGCAGAGAGACTTGTGAAGGAGCTGTTGCAGGGCAGTGAGGAACCTCAGGAGGAGAGGATGTGGGGCTGGGGGCTCGTTGTAGGTAAGCTGTGCTGTTCTGGGCTGTGGGGAGGCGGCTGTGCAGTCACCAACAAGGCGGTGAGGTGCAGGGTTGAGGAGCTGGGAAGCTGCTGTGGAGGCTGCAAAGGGGGTACGAACAGGTAGCACAGCCTTGAGCAGTGTTTGGCATGATTTGGTGCAGCTGCTGGCTTTTCTTGGGGTTGCAAACCCAGGGCTTGGGGAGGGTTTGAGTGAGCCCGGTGGCAGGACACCTTTGGGGCTGAGTATCTGGGTATGGGGAGATGGAGATGTGATGGCCAGCAGTAAACTGGGCCCAGAGGAGGCTGGTGGGGAGGAGAGGAGCTGTGTGGAGCTCGATAGGACAGCTTTGGAGCCAGACAGAGCCCAAACTGTGGGTGAGGAGGGGAGGCAGAGCTGTGGAAGCAGTAGGTCTGTGAGGAGTGGAGATCCTGAGCCTTGGTCCCATGTGTGCTAAACCCCCAGCAGAGCGGTGCCAGAGGCTGGGTGGGGAAAAAGAGCATGAAATGGTTTGCGTGGTGGTGTTTGGCTGCTGGAGTGAGGAGTGTATGTACCCAGCACAAGGGTTATCTGTGTCCCTGAGACATCCCTGTAATAGGAACAAATAGTAATAAATATCAAAGAAAGGAGCTGTGAGAGTTAGCTCCAGGTGAGGGTCTGGGGGAGGTGGCACTGAGGGTGTAAGGGTTGTTTGAGCCTGGGTAAGGGAGCTGGGAGGACACAGCAGGAGGCTGGGGAGGTGGAGATGGGAGCTGGTGTGGTTGTGGCAGCAGCCCATGAAAAAGCTGCTGTGTTTAAAAAAACACCTCAACAAACCAACCCCAAACGCCTATCAATCAGGGAAGGCTTAAATCTGTTGTTCGGGCTTGGCCTCTGCTCTATCTGATCTGGTCCCCTGTGCAGTGTGAGGTTCAAGGTACAATTCAAGATGACCCAGAGGCTGTAGAACCACTGCTCGTGAGGAAAGCCCTCTGCTAATGGAAGTGTGGCCAGCTCCCTCAGGGAGCAGAGCATCCCACATCTCTGCCCTCAGAGCCTGAGCTCATTGTCCTCTCTGGGGACTGATGAGGGAGAAGTGGGGTCCCAGAGCTGTGACCCCTGTTCCTGCTGGGTGGGGTCCTGCCCCACTTGGGGACCAAGCCATCAGGGATTTGTCCAAACACACACATCCTCTGTGTTCAGGGCTCTCAGAAAAGCCAAACGACCATAACTCTGCTGGCTTCCCCTACCCCTCTCTCCTTTGTGCTTAGAGGGAACCAGTGGGAAAATCTCCAAGATCTGGGGTTTTTTTCTTTCCAATTCCAGCATTTCTTTATGAGCTGGACAAGGGCAGTCTCTGAAGCTTGTTCGTATTTTTAAATCTGCAGGAATAAGTGTATGGAAATGTATGAGTTTTACTGTATCAGCTGCTATCAGCTTTTAACTTTATTACAGTAAGTGCAGAGTTTTTCGTGGGCCAAACTCATTCATTGGATTTAATGGAGTTAAACTGCAGGCAGATTTGGCTACTTGTTTGTGTATATCTTTGTAAAATGGACAGGCAGAGATCATAAAATTTTATACTCTCTATGGCACCTTTTAGGGAAAAGTCTTCCAATATGTTTTATAAACAGCATGCATATTTTGCTACAGTGTATGCTCATACCTAACACTTTAGTGCTGCTTCGTTTTTCCCTCTCCCAGAGCTATATGTACATATGTGAACTCGGATTTCCCTGCATTATTTTCTTGTGCTGCTTTCCTTAACACTGTCTTTAGCAGTTTTAAACAATTTAACTGGATTTCTTTCTTTCTTTCTGGTGTATTTCTATCTCTTCCTAGAAATAGTAGTCAGAACCCTAACCTTTGCTATGAAGGGCTCAAAGTGATGGAAGAATAATATTCATAAAGCCTCTTGCTAAATACCCAAAGAACCCCTAAACTGTCCCAGCTGCAAATGCATGATCTCAGGACCTTTCACAGGTACAAACATCTGCTGTGATACCTTTGAGGGGCTGACTTTTTTCCCCTCTTTTTCCTGAGATACTGTTTTCTTTTATTTTCACGATGTGATGATACCAGTTTCTCAAACTATTCTGGGCTGGGTTTAGATCCTGCTCGTGCAGGGCCTTTCCCAGTGTAACATGGAGCAAACTGAGCTTGAAGCTGTAGAAAAAATGTATTTCTAGGAGATGGATTTATTTTCTAATGAGGTATTTGATGTTTTTCCAGGCTCTAAACAAATTAGCCCCAGATCTGTGGCTGCAGGGCATTGGGAGGGGAAGTGGTTGATGAGCTGAGCTAATTAATTACACTTACTTATGACTTATCAAATGGTGATCACCACCCGATATGGAGCACTTGAGTGTGTGGAATTGAGTGGGGGAGAATATTGATTTGTGTGATAAATGTAAAGCAGTGGTCAGTGACAAGGACGTAAATAAATCTGGGGATTCTGGTGACATTAAAGTAAATTGCGGGTAGTGAGGTACGAGAGAGACTTGATGTCAAAGGAACCCTATAATGTATTTATATTCCCACTCAGGGTTTGCTGGGGTTTCTAAATAATGCATTAATTCAATTACACATTCTTAATTAGTGTTTTCTCAAATTGGAGCAACATCATTAATTTACTGCGTCATATTTTTATTTTGCTGGTGTGGTGAGTTTCATTTTTGACGCTTTCCCCTCTCTGCTTTGTGACACTCGTAACACTCAGCTGTGATGCTCATGCCACAAGCTGCAGCTTCTTTGGGAATACCAGTTTTCTGTATTATGATTTTTTTTTAAATTTTTTTTTACGCTGACAGGCTGCACAGCACTGACCTGACCCCGTAATAGGAGGAAGAGGGAGAAAAAGAGCCCAGATCTGAAGCAGCTCCTTTTGAATGCTGAGCAGCATCTGTTCTCCGTAGAGCAGGGTGATCTGCAGCATGCTGGGGCAGGATTAGGCCCTTTGGGCTCCCCCAAATGGGATTATTTGATTTTTTTTTCCCTCTCTGGAAACTCATGGTACTTGCAGGGACGGGTGCTCCCTGTCCCTCTGGGGTGACTGCGACACACAGGGCTGCTCCTCCCGGCACCTGGAGCCGTGCAGGGATGGGGAGGCACAGGGTGCTGTGTGTTACCCTGTGGGGCTTGGCTGCCTGCTTCTGCATGGGAAAGGTTGAGGGAGAGCACCTTTGGCGCTGTGCCCTTCACTGCTCTGTCCTGAGGGAAGATGTGCTCCCGAGAGCTGCTCCCGGGCATTTGTTCTTTGGCACCTCCTGGAAAGCGGAGCTGGGTCAGTGGCACGTGTGCAGGGTGGGTGCTGGTGCCAGGGCTCTGGTCCTTGCCACAAGCCAGGCTTGGGGTTAGCACTTGCTTGAAACAAATGTATTACCTGGTTCATTCAAGTTATAGGATGGTCACTGCTCAGGGAGGTGAACGCAAGCCAACGCCGCTCCCTCCAAGCTGTGCCTTCCAGACCAACACTTGTCCCAACTTTGCAGTTTGGGCTTTTCTACCTGCCACCCCGTTTCTCCCTTTTAATTTTCGTTCCTGGCTTTGCTTCTCCTCCCCACGCTCTGCCCACGCTCTGCTCTCGCTCGGTGCAGCCTCCCAAGCCCCATTCATCACCGCCTGCTCGCCAGGCACCGGCAGCCGCCGCTCCATTGATTGACTGCGGCGGGGAGTGAATTTAAAATCATTACGCTCCTGAGACAGCTTTTAAATATGAGGAAAATCAAGTCTGTTAAGAAGCCTTGTGGAAAGGGTGTCTCCGGCCAGGGAATTCCATGTGGCACTGGGTGCTGTTTGGATCCAGAGGAGACTCCACTGCTCCTGTGTGAGCCTGGAGCACTCTGTGCTGGTGTGATGGGAGTGGGCAGGCAGCTGCTGGTGGAGAATTAAGTAGAAATATTTCACTGTAGAAAACACTGTTGTGTAAAGCCATCCATCTGCTGCCTGTCTAATGCTTTGCATGAATTAATGACGTGATTGATTAGGAGAACCTTGCAGCAGCCGGGTGAGGGAAATGATTCTTGTTCTCATGCTACAGGTGGGGGGGGGAACTCAGAGGCGTAGAGGTTAAGATTAGAGTTTCCAGGTTGGGTTGGGTTTTTTTGCCATTAGTGAAGGCTACAGTTGAGACATTTGTCTGTGTCTTGTTTTACTGATTGATCAGTCTGATTTTTTTGGATGTGTTTTGCCTTCAAGAGCAGTTGTGAGACATTGCTATGGCTGTGACTGAGCCCTGGAGAGTCTCTCCCAGGATCTGATCTTCCAGCGTGTTCGTGGCAAAACAGCAAAGTCTGCTGCAGCTCTTGGCTGTGGTGTTTGCAACCAACAGTCTCTTTTCTTTCTACTGGGAAAGACAAACTCCCACCACTTCTTACAATGTTGGCTGTTTAACACACCTTCCTCTCACTCCACAGCCTTTACCAGTCAAGGCTTCCCATAAGCATCCCCCAATCCCTCACAGTATCTCTCCTGGCCACCTGCAGCTGGCAGCGGCAGGTTACTGATGGCTGATGCATGGAGCATCCCTCTCCTCCACGCTACGATGAGTGCAGCTTTTCAGGAACGGTGCATTGAGCAAATGTCACTCCACAGCCCCAAAATCTATCAAAGGAAATGACAGTGGCTGTGAGCATTAATCATCCTGTATCATCAAAATAAAGTTGTTGCAATAGAGTATTGTCAAAGGATAAATGTCTTGACTTCGGCTCAGTGCTGGTTCCTCTAATGCTGGCCGTTCACCAAGCAGGAGATGGTAGTTGTGTGGCCCAGGGGCTCCTCTTGTGACATTATTAATTAACCCTTCCCTCTCCAGGGTAAACAGTTGGTCAGTCTGGTTACCAGGAAAAAGCCTGGGACACTTGAGAAGTTGAAGTAGTTTCTTTTCATCATTGTGCTGAGAAATTTGTGCCTGGCCTGGCTTGAGTAAAAGCAGGGGTGTGTAGAGCAGCACTGTAGGGGCACTTCCCACTCACCCTTCTGAGCTCTCACTGCCCCCCCCCCCACCAAAAAAAGGGCAGATTTGTTGAAGCAATGCAAAAAAAGGCAATGATTAAAAAAAGGTATTGAATATCTGATTTGTGGTGTAAAAAATACCTGTTTCTGCTTTACTCCTGCCAAAGGATGGGGCTGGAAAGCAAACCCTGTAACCCTCGTGCTGGTCTGCACCTGCTCAGGGTGGAGGAGGTACAAAGGCTGATGTGGGCAGACAGCAGGAGTGTGACAGACACGGCGTCCATTGGGACCAGTGGGATGAGGGATGGGACTGCTGGTGGCACTGAGCTGATTGTCTCCTGGGGCTGGAGGGAGGCACAGCACTAATGTCACTTCCAGCCGCCGTCTCCTGGGGAAGGTGGTGCTGAGCAATGAATTGCAAGGTCTGGTGTGCAGCCCAAGGGGGATGGAGAGCTGCTGGAAATCTCCTTGTGTTTAAAATCTGGGAGTTCAGGCCAGTCTCTTGTGTCTTCTGGCACCATTGAACTTCTACGCTGCCTGGGTTTGAGCCTTTGTCCGTGGGGGCTGCAGGGACCTGGCCCGTGCTAGGAGCAGGCTGTGATTTGCAAACTGTGCAGTGGAGCAGGACAGTGAGGGGGGAATGCAGTGGAGCTCTGCCTCTGCCCAGCTCTGCTGAGCAGGCAGGAGGGGCTGGGAATGAGGGGTGCACATAGGGTGGATGGGGATGGACACCTCGCTGAGCCCCTCTGGTGTTCCTCACCTGTCCTGGCTCCTTTTTCACTTTGTCCGGGGAAGTGCAGACGCCCGGGCTCAGGAATAATGAAGCTGCTTCTGGAGAACATCTGCCACAGAGGAGGAAGGGGAAAACTTCAATAAATCAACACGTTTCAGCCTCTGTCCCAGTTCACAAAGGAGCAGAAGTCGGGCTGTGGAGTTTGTGTAACTGCTTCATGTATAAATAAAAAAGGGGAAATAAATCTGTGGGAGGAGATTCTTAAAGCTTCGTTGGAAGTCATGTAATCATTTAGGTTGGAAAATCCCCTAAAAGACAAAGTCCAGCCATAATGCTTACAAGCAAAGTGAATGTCACGGCCCCATCCAAGTTCAGAGAAGTTTGTCTCATTGTTTGCTGTGTGAGTCAGTTTCTTAATCTTGAGCTTCACTATTGGACTTGATCTTGGAGGAATTTTCCAATATAAATGATTCTATGATTCTCCAACAGTTTTGCAGAAAAGTCCTCTTCTATATTAAAATCCTTTCTGGTTGTGAACTAGCTTGTAGGTTCTCTACTACCACATTGGCTTTAAGAAAAAGCTCCAAACTCTCTGCATGGCTTTCCCCCCTCCCTGTCAATAAAGAATGGATAATTCATGTTATGATTTTTTTTTTTTTGGTCCATTCCAGTCCCAATCTTAACAAAACAGCCATAAAACAGCATCAGCTTATGTAGCCCTTAGGACAGCACACTCTCTTTTGCACTGGAACTCTTTATTCGTGGGGATAAACAGAGTAACACGCTTCATTTTAGTGAGGCGGGCTTGGGAATTAAGTGTGTGTCACTTACTGATCTTGCTTTTTCCCCCCATTTATTTTGAAAAGCTGTTGTCTTTATTTTCAGCAGGTAAAATCTGAAGTGTTGTTGCAAACGCTGTCTTACTTCTGTGGTTTAGATTGCAAGCAGCTCCTCAGAGCCAGGGCTTGCGGGGTCCTTGGAGGTGCTGAGTTACAGGTAACCTCTTCTGCACACAGCATGTGAAGAGCCAGGCATGGGGACCAGATGGGAAATAACCTTCTGAGCTGGTCAGGTTTTCTGTGACCATCTGAGAGCCTCCTATCTGTCATCAGAATGATATCCAGAGAGCTGCATTCAGTGGGTAAACCTGGCCATGAAGTGACATGTCCAGGGTTATCTGGGGTGTCAGTACCAGAGCCTTACTGGGACCAGGTCCTACGACACCTGCTTCTGCACTACCCACAAGACTTACTTCCCTTCTTTGTCCTTAGTTTTGCAGTGCAAGGAAATTTTTGTTTAATTTTAAATGTTCTCCTAAATCTCGGTGACGGCAGATTGACGTAAGCGTGTGCTGGATCAGGGCCTGTTCTCTTATGCATATGGATGCGGACACAGCTGTAAGCATTTCCATCTCAAGGCTTCTGCAGGGAAGGGAGAGATCTTCTCTGCCTGCCCATGGATGTGTCCCCTCTCCCCTTGCACCAGGGGCAGCAGCACTGGGTGCCCTGCCCTCCAGCGTGAGACCATGAGGGTGAATTTGGGTAGAATGGCTGGTTTCTTGGCTCAGTCATTGTCCATCAAGTTTCCTGGTGAAGCCAAGTGCGTGTGTGCAGCCTCCTGGGACACCTGGGAGCTGGGCATGGCAGGGGAGGGAAAGCCTCTGTGTTGTGGCAACATCTTCCTTGGAGCACTCAAGCTGGGAAATTCCTCCAAGCCTGACGCTCTTGGAGGTTTTAGGTGATGTCTCAGCACATCAGCAGAGAATTACGTGTTGGCCATGTCTTGTCTGCCAGAGCTTGCCCAGGATTTTGCTTGTGTCACCAGCAGCTAAAATGCAGCTGCTGCCCTGGGGTGGGAGCAGCAGCCCCTGAAAAGGGTAGCACAAACAGGCTGGGTCAGATGGCAAGGCAGGTTGTGTTCATCCCAGCTGGTCAAACACAGCCAGGAGAGTCCAGGCTCTGCATCTCTCCTCATGTGTGATATCCCCTCAGTCACGCCATAGCCCATGTGCTCGCTCAAGAGAGCAAAAACTGCTTCCTCATCCCTCTGCAATATCTGCAACATCCAAGGGGTCTCCATCCATTTACCAGCATGGATTTCGCCCACAAAGCTCCTGAATCGAACTGAATGCAGCCTCATGAAATGGCAGGGAGAATATTAAAAGAAAAAAAGGTGGTGGAGAGAGCAAGTCAGCCCAAGTCTGTTTACGGCGGTTCCATTTTATTTAAAAGGGATAGCAAATGATAAACCATTTAAATATTTTATCTGCAGAAGAGCCCTGAATGAGTTTGTACTACATGTGCATGTGTGATGAACGAGTGGGGATGGCAGCAGCGAGCACCAGCCCTGCTCAGGCCCACGTGCATGTGGGGGAAGTGGTTGTGTTGGTTAAAGTGTTTTATTTAAAAAGGGAATTTGTATTTTATTCTTTAGTTGGCGAAAGTTATCGCTGCCTTAACAGGTTGGGTTGGATCTGGAGACGAGGGCCTCATCCTGCTCCTTGGTGCTTTCTGCCTGCTGGGTGCCTGGTGACTCTGGAGGATGCTCAAAATAGCCCCAAATCAGAGCTGTGCCTGCCCAACCTTGTGGAGAGTCACGAGGTCACTGGTGTAACTGGGAGGAGAATTTGTCCTTCTAGCTTTAAAAATAGCTGTTTTTTCTTTAATGGCATTTTCCTTGGGGCAGCCAGGAGCTTGCAGGAGTGCACAGCCCAGCTGTGGGAAGAAGTGCCAGGACACCCCAGTTAATCCCATTTCTAAACCACATTTGTCTCTAAAAATGAACCAAACCAAGCAAAACCCTGGATTTCTTCTTCCTTCCAAAATTTTTAATTCAACTGGCTTCCTAAAGCCAGGTTGAAGATGCTTCCTCTGTGGAAAATGCTCTCTGGTATAAATAAATAGGATTCTGTAATCTCCAGCAGCTGAAGTGTTTAGTTAGGGTCCAAGGGTGGGTTTTTTTATCCCAACTCTGTCTTTCCTTACCAAAATGCGGGGTTTCTAGCGATGAGCGATTTGGGGCTTATCTCTGGGAAGTGCCGTGAATGCCAGACCCGTGCTTACACAAGGAGAGAAATGCATGAATTTTTCCACATCAGTAGGAGCTGGAGATTTTGCTAAAGGTGTCTGCAGCTGCAAGGAGCGAGATACGGCTCTGCTGGAGAGCTCCAGAGAGGCAGAACTGAGTAGAAAATTTAAATGTGGATTTAATGCCTCAGAAAGCCATCTGTAAGGGAAGGTGCAGGTGCTGGCCAGCTCTTGGCCGTGCAACAGGTCTCTCGGGCTGGTTGATTGGAGGCTGCTGAAGCACAGGCATGGTGGCTTTAATCTGACTTGGGAGATGTTCATTAGGGAGCCCTGGGGCTGGTGCTGTCCCTGTGAGTGCTCTCCATGCACTGCTTGCACGGGGTCCTGCTGGATCAGCTGCTTCTGTCTCCATTTTTATATGGAAAAGCTGCCTTGAGGGTTGTCAGGGCCTGGGATGCAGATGGACAGACTGACCACAGCCAGGGCAGGGCGGTTGGGACGCAGTTGCCTTCCTAATTCCAGCCTCTGCCTGTGCATGCTGAGGGAAAAGGAAAAGCAGTGAGTAAAACTGAGTCTCTGTTTGTTGCCCTGTTAGCTGGTGGGGCAGTGCCTGAACCTCTCAGATGATACTACACAGCACTTTGGTAGAGTTACAGGGTCACTTGGTTAAACCCCAGCTCTGTGTGGACACGGGGTGAGAACTGCACATCCTCCTGCTGCTCATTCCATCCTGGCAGCGAGGCTGTGCTGGGCATCCTGGCGTGGAGGGCAGGTCTGTGCCTCGGAGAGCTGTGCAGAGCCAACCCACGCTGGGAGGGAGCATCACCCCTGCCCTGCTCAGCCTCTCAGGGCTGAGAACCATCTGTGCTCACCCCACCTCAGCAGTGGTGGTGGTCAAACATCTGCTGTGCCCCCTCGGTGCAGCAGTGCCCTGTTTGTGGGGTCCCTGCAGCCCCCTGTGCCCCCAGCCTTGCTGCTGCTGGGTGCTCCCCTGAGCATCGCATTCGGCCTTGCCCTCGGCCGTGCCCCCTCCTCACACCCCACCCTGGGGTTTTGTTACCCAGCACGTAGCTAATGTCAGTTTGTAAAACAATACTTCAGCATTACCCAGTGAAAACACAGACGGCATTGTACAGCTGGGAGCAACATTGATTGAAGTGATATTTAATCCAGGGAAAATACATGATACATAGTCTAGGATTCCTCGCTTATCCATCATATAATGCAGTTCATGGGGATTAAATATCCCTCCTGTAAAGTTGGTTGAGATCAGTGTTGTTATTTGTTTTGCAAATGATCCTGACAGTGATGCTGAGAGCTATTGATTACCAATGGTTCTTTAAAAATTACTATTATACTGCAAATTACAAACCTTGGGGGTATCCAGTTATATGATAATGGAAAGGCATTGGTGTGTAATGACACATGCATCATAACAAATTTGCTCTTGCTATGTAATGGAGATTGAAAGGGACATGATTTATGACCAACAGGATTAGCTGCCTGCTATGATACGTCTAAGGTAACATGACAACTGTCTAGTTGTTCATCATGGCAAGAAGTACTGATGATTAGAACGATTTAGAAATAAATGTAGGGAAAAAAAAGCAGCAAAATCTCCTTTACCTTTTAATTTAAAATACGTAAACCACTCTTCTAATTAATAAATAGTTAAATCCCTCCATCCCTCTCCCAGGAGCGTCCACAAAGCACTGCACAGGTGCAAACCAAGGCTGCCAGTCCTAGTGGAACTCCTGGGTTTGCCTGGAAAGCCTTCAGAGCTCCTGGCTGTGGCTGTGATGGAAGTGCAAACAAGAGCCCTGAATCTGCTGGGAATTTCAATGCATGTGTGCCCTTGAAGCCAGTGGAGGACACTCGTGTTGAGTTGTGTGCTCTCATTCCTTATGATGAATGCCTGATAACACAACTGCTTGTCTTCCAGGCTCTCCTGGTGTTTCCCAGCTCCGTAGCTGAGGACTGAATACTTGATGTGTTTGAGAGGAGCCTGAGGGCTGCTTCGGCCTGCGGTGGCTTGAGCAGTGTCACGGGAGCCTTGCCTACTTGGGGTGCAGAGCTGGGTGCTGTGACCTTGCCCTGCCATCCTGGGATGGCACAGAGGGCTGGTGGGAGGATTTTGTGTTCGGGAAGGTGTGTGGTGTGAAGGTTAACTCCCGTGGCCATCCTGTGCTCTGGGCATGCTGCAAATACCAAACGCCAGCAATGCAAACGAACCTTTTCCTCATCACCCAGCTGATCCACAGAGCAGCCCACAGACAGCAGTGCCTGGGTCTGTGCTGCTGTGTTAACGTGCTCAGCTGGGCATGGTAAAATGCATGTCCAGGAGCCAGTGCCAGCAGAAGACCTTGTAAAACAAAAGGGAAGGAAAAACAGTTTCTCTTCTTCACCAGCACCTCCTCAGCATCTTTTGTCATGAAGTTGTGTACTGCACTGAGAGTCACCATGCTGCCAGTGTGGAGAAACACCCATGGACAGGAGTCCTCCTCCCCAGACACTGATTTACTTTTGCCCTGTGCTCCTTTATTCTGTGGTGCTGCAATAGTAGGGACACTTGCCCAGTAATTTCTTTGAAGAATTTTAGCACTTGGTAACGTGGCACTTCAGATGGGGGAAGAAAGAGGTGTGTACTCGTTTAGGTATTATTCTGTATGACATCTAAAGATCCAGCTGCAGCCTCCCATGGATCCCACTAGCTCACTTGGAAATGGGATGGAGGAAGTTTGATATGATAAAAGGTAACTTGGAGCCCACACACACTAGTGGTTGGTGGGAGGTGAGTGCCTCCCTGAGCACGAGCAGCACTGTGCTGTTACCCACCTTATCCAGAGGAATTATTCCCTCTGCCTGATGTGTAAGCAGTGTCCTGGGATGAGGCTGCCAGGCTTCCTCCCAGAGTGAGGAGGAGCAAGGGCTCCTTGAGACTGCACCATAGAAGCAATTTGTGATATAAAATCCAGTGCAGAGTAAAATTTTCCTCCTTGTGGAAGTGCTGGCCCTTGGCTTGAAATAAATCACTGATCATTTTCTCAGCCTAAGTCCTCTGCAGGTCCCCATGTGCTGTACCCTGTCTCATGGCCCATTCCTGTGTGTGCTGTGCTTCAGGGGTAATCAGCAGCTGCAGAGATGCTGTTTGTCATCAGGGAAGGAGCATGTGCAGAGGGGGCTTTGTTTTCCCAGTAAAAATGAAATCCTAGTGTTTTGTCAGTGCTTCAGGTACGAGAATCTCTGCTTGTGGAGACAGAGAGCTTTCCAGAGGAACTGCAGTTTCCAGATTGTGGAGGAGGGTGGACCAGGAGGGGAGGTTGCAAGGTGGGGCTCAGAAATGCTGGCACAAGTCACCTCTGGGACTCTGCAGCCCAGTTTCTCCTTTGAAGCAGGACTTTTGCCAGCAGGGACTCAGGTTGGTGTTGACTTTGTCTAGGCAAGTCTTAGAACTCCTCCCAGGGTGGATACAGGTGGTGGGGTTAGCTGCTCAGGTCCCTGCCTCCCTGGGGGAGCCAGAGGTATTTGGGGGTACAGGTCACGGGTTCATCCTGTGACTGTGTGAGATCCTTTGGCACTTCAAACAGACAGGGGAGGACCTGAGCTGGAGAAGTTGTAGGGGATGGAGGAAAAGGCTGGTTTTGGCTGTTTGTTCATCTTCTTCATCACTCCCAGCTGAAGCTGGGTCAGGGTACAGAACTGGACAGGAGATGCCCTTACCCAGAGCACGCCTGACCTCTGCAGAGATGTGCACAGACATGAATGTGTGTGGGAATGATGTTTTCCCCATTACCTTTGTAGATGACCTGACCTGATGTCTCTGATCCGGGCCCTCCCAGGTGAGAGAGCTCTCTTGCAGGAGCTGTTTCACTAGCAAACACTTCACAGTGGCTCGGGGAGGCTGGAGTGGGAGGAAGAGAGCCCTTGTTCCTCTCAGCTGCTCTGGGTTGGGTGGACCTAAAAGTAGCAGGTATGAATGCAACTGTCATTACCTTAATGCTTTGTGTCACAGCTGGAGTGGGACCGTGTCACATGTATGGATTCTGGGAGGTCTTTTGATCCAGCATTGTATCACATTTTATGGCAAAAGTCAGTGTAAAATGGCTGTGGTTGGAGCTGTGTCCTTCAGCCCAGTGACTGGCTGCACAAGTAAGTCACTGAGTCAGTGTGCAGAGCAGCAAAGCAGTGCAAAATTCAGGAGGGACCTCTGAGTGGCACAGGGGACAGAGAGGCCACACAGCTGTCACTTTGTCATCTGAGTCAAGTTGGTTGGGTGAAGGTGGGGAGTTCCCCCATCCCCAGAACGTTCTGGGCAGAACCTGCTGTCCTTAGAGAGACCAGAATCACTGGGGTCGTGTTGTGTGAGACACGCATCGGGGCAGGATTTGCTTCTCCTTGGAAGAGTTTATCTGCAAAATGTGGGTATTCAAGCATTTCTAGGGAACCTCCCAGAGCAGCCCACCCTGGACCATTGCCTGTCCTTCTGTGTGTGTCAAACAGCCCCTTCCTGCTCCAATAGCATCTCCCTTGCTGGGACAGAGTGGGATGGGCAAAGGGGGTCTTAGGGGCGATGTGGCTGTGGTTTAGAGAAGTTTGTAAGGGATTTGATCACAGCTTAGGAAAACTTTCTCGCTCTCCTATGTGCTAGTGATGACTCTCCATTTATTTCTCTGCCGTTGTAATGAAAGTCCAAGTGCCACACAACTGCAGAGATCCTGACATTGGAGCAGCCAGCATGCACCATTTCACTGGAAAAAAGGATCCATCCAAATGGTTCCTTTATGTCACGCTCTAATTTTGCCGCTGTTGGTTTATTTTTGTTTTTGGCTTCTTTTATTCACGGTATTCTTAAAACTTCCCTTTCAGGGCTTAACAGCTTAACCATTTCAAAATCATGCCAAGCGGAAATGTAGCATACGATTTTCTCACTAAACATTGTGCTGATCGCTCAAATGTATTCTGGATTTGCAGAAAAGCTGCAAAAAACTGGGATGAAAGAGAGTGAGAATTAGCACTCAAATGAAGAGCCAGGTCTTTGCGTGCTCGGGAAAGGTCTGTGGAAGCAAACAGGGTGCTCACCTTCTTGCTCTGCAGCATCCCACATTGGCATGGCTGGATTGGTGGGCAGGCAGGTGGTGAAGCACAGGTTTCAGTCCTGAGGCTGCTACAGTCTTTAAACATGGGTCTTAGTCCTGGTTTTTGGTCACTGATATCTGAATTATGCCCCAGGCTCTGCTGCCAGATTCCTCTCTGGGTTTCAGCAGCTCCTTCAGTCTCTTGGGCCTCCCTCTCTTCTTCACAGGAAAGGGATTATAGTGCCAAAAATAGCCTATTTTCCAAGGTGGGCCTCTTTGTGACTCTCTTCCGTGAAATACGTCTTTCTCCCTGTTCCTCCAAGTGAAATACAAAGGAGATGTGATTCACCACCAGTGCTGATGTGCCGAGGCAGCAGGAAAGCTTCTGGTGTGCAAAGGATGCTTTGTACCTGCACATGTGCCCTTCTGACACACGGATTCCCTGCTGGGGCTGGTGGCTTCCTGCTCTGCTTGTCCAACTGAGCAGCTGGAGGGTTCAGGGCAGAAATGGCCCTGCTCCTGGTGCTGATGGAGCACCTCTGATGGGAGCAAATGCTACGTTTGGGAGGCGAGGTGGGTGTTACGTGATGATATGGACAGTCCTGCCCCATGAGAACTCACGTGGGATGGGTCTGTTGTGACTTTTGTTTGGCTCTTGCTCCTGCAAGGAGCTGTGTTTTCCCAAGGAGGAGGAGAGCAAGGAACACATTTGGAAATGCAGACTTTCCCTTGCAACTAAAAGGGGTTATCACCATCTAATGACTGCTGCTGAGCAAACCTGGGCTCTTGGGGTGATCACAGGGGTGCAGAGTGGCATGAGAGAGGTCAGATCGGTGCTGCAGAGCTGGGAGGTTTGTGTGAGTCCTTACTTTCAAAGACAAGAGTAACAGAGAGTTATTTTTTTTTTTGCCATTTCTGGCTTTTTACGGTTGCTCACATTAGAAGATCATTGAGGGTCCTCACTTCTTGCAGAAAATGCCTGTGGGGCCCTGAGCTGAAGAGCTGGGCTGTGGATCATGGCTTACAGATGCTCTGAGCTGGAATTTGTTCTTTCATTACAGCTCTCAGGCTTGTGAGGTGAAGTGAGGGACAGCTGATGATTATTAGTAGCTTTAAAATTAATAATGCTCTTTAGAACATTTAATCTTTCATTAATAGTGAGTACAATACACGCTGGGGTGCATCTAGACCAAGAAACGCTCAGGTTCCCGCAGTGCTGCAGCTTGGGCAGCTGGGAGCTCCGTGAGCAAGGGATTCTCCAAATCAG
This sequence comes from Falcunculus frontatus, assembly GCA_013398115.1. Taxonomy (NCBI): domain Eukaryota; kingdom Metazoa; phylum Chordata; class Aves; order Passeriformes; genus Falcunculus; species Falcunculus frontatus. The sequence continues at coordinate 768,337 of VZRV01023442.1, read as the reverse complement.
CAGAGGATGTGGGGAAGGGCTTGTTTTGATTTCCACAAGCCTCATCTGTGTAAATCCTGGACAGGGGAAAGGCAGGATCCTGTGCCCTGCCAGTGCCGTGTGCCTTTGAAGCAGCCCCACATCCCTGCTTGCATCACAGACCAAGAGCTGAACGTGGCCCCTGATTTATTTATAATATTCCTGGGAGAAGCCAGGGCATGTGGAGGTCCCTGGACTGCAAGCAGAGGTGAAGAGCAAGGCATAGGTAGAGCCCACAGTGATGGTGCAGATTGTGGACATGAAGTGAGAATGTTGAGTGAGAAACCGCTGTTTGAAAAGCCTCGGGATGCAGAAGAAGGGAGTAGAAGGGATTCCTCAGTTTGTCTCCCTGCCTCTCCCAAATAAATCCTTCCTGGCTGATGTGGTTGGCACATGCAGAGCATCTTGGCTTGGTGCTTCAGTGGATGGTCTCCAGTTGGGGTGATAGCTCAGAGCTGAGAGCTGGGGAGCAGTAGGGAGCCTGGGGGGGAAAATGTCTTGCCATGATCTTCAAAGAACAGGAAGGAAGAGCATTTTTTCTGTTATTGTTCATATTTCAGGAAATTTCCCCACTCCCTTTTCAGTTAATCACCACTGGGGCAAAAGGCTTTCCTAGCTTGTAGGGGAGCAAATCTGAATAAACCAGTAACAGTCATATTGTTGGAGGGTGGCTCCACTTGAGTTGTTTTTCCACTCTTTGGATAAATAAGACAATAAGAAGAGCTGCTGAGATAGTTGGCAGAGAAATTAATCCCCCGGGAGATCGGGGCAATGTTGTTTATTCGTGGGAGCTGCCTGTGCATGAGGGGTCAGTCCTGCAGCTCTGTAGAGAGAAGGGAAACAAACGTTCTCTGTTCTAGCACCGGATTCATTGCAAGGAGATATGCCAGGGATCATTAGTGCCACAGCCACCACGATCTTTTGCTCAGATTAGTTTTCTCTTTTTAAGGCAAAAAAAAAAAAAAAAAAAAAGGCAGGTTCCCGTTAGATCAGATATGGACAAAGTAATAGCGGTATCACAGAGATTGAGGTCTGCAAGATTAAAATGTGAAAGGGAGGAGAAATGATAGCTTTGGCCCTGCTTGCTGTTACAGCAGCCGTGTGAATAAATGACTCTATGCAGATAAGCAGGGCAAAAATAAAAGGGATGCTTAGGACGAGATGGCAAAAAAAAAAATGGGAACTAATCAGCAGATTCAACCACTGTAATAATGCAGTAAACATGGAAAATTGCATTATATTAGCTCCTCTGCTTCCCGTTGTATACATTAGCCACAAAGTCATCGATAGGCGATTCCCTGGGAAGGTGCAGTGCTGCAGGATCCAGAGCTCCCCGCTCCTGGGGGAGGGCGTGAGTGATGCTAAAGGGGAAAGTTGGCTTTTGAACTGCGTGAGGAAGAAGTGGCTCAAGCGGAGCTGCAGAAAAGCTCGCAGCTCACCGAGTTAAAAATCTGCTCCCAGGAAAAGGACGGCCGGTGTGTTTGTCCTCAGTGCTCGGGCAGCAGTAGGGTTCGTGCTGAGCCACAGCTTAATTGCAGTCCTGGGATGTTCCCCTGATGCGGGAGAAATTGGTCTGCTGCAGATTTTTTTAAATATAT
>VZRV01023442.1:734736-766691 GCA_013398115.1 Falcunculus frontatus | reverse complement strand
GTTCCCCCTGTGGGGGGAAAATTGGTTTGCTGCAAATTTTTTTAAATATATATATATATATTTTCTTTTTTTTTTTTTAAACTAGTGAACTGATTTCCATTTTGTTCAATTTCTCACAAAGAATGACAAGTAGCCACTGCAGCTTTTCCCCGAGTTCAAGCAAAACCAGCATGTAACATTATTTGCAAATTAGCTTCATCCCTCTGGCTCCCAGTTAAAGCAGGAACTGCTTGGTCCAGAGTTGCTCCCAAAATATCCATTTAAACCATGTAATGATTCTGACTCTCTCATGCATAGTAGATGAAAGACGATCCGTGATTTATTTTTAAAGCTTTGAACCCCAAACATGGTCAATCATAGAAAAAAAGATTAAAAAAGGAGGAAGTCATGATAATGCAAAGCTGGGAGAAAAGCAGCCCTACACTTCACAGTAAAATCCGTTTTCTTTGCACTTTTTTATTAACAGCTTCAACTATGATCAGTGCATAAATCTACCTGCAACACAGGATGTTGGAAAATTACCGAGAGACAGCAACGTCCTCCCCGCTGCTTGGTGAGAAAAGAAGGATGCACCTTCAGGTATGGGCTGGAAAATTGTTTCATCCTCTGTTCCCTATTTGTGCTGCACTGAGCCTGCTCGTTGCATTGATTAGAGAGGGGAAATAAGGTGTTTGCAAGAGGCAAACTTCAGAAGGGATTCTCTAAACTTGTCTCAAGCGTCTGCCTGGGACCTGCTCTGCACCCAAGCAGTGCAAGGCTCTTCAGGCTCTACTGGGGGTTAGTGGTGGCATTTTGTGCCACATTGTGTTTGCTGTTGTTCTTTCCCTGCTCCTGTGGAGGTTATTGATCCTGCTCCTCTGGTGAGAACCAGATCAGCACGGCGCTGGGTGCTCCCGCAGCCCCTGAGAGGAACAGCTCCGCTCTGGGTGCTCCTGAAGCATTGGGAAGCAGAGCACGGCCTCTGCCATTCCCTGCTCCCGGTTCAGGGAGGATCAGCTCCCCTCTGGATGCTCCCGCAGCGTTGGGAAGCAGAGCACATGCCCTGCCATTCCCTGCTCCCAGATCACGTTGAACTGTGCATAAGAAATCGCCGCTTCCCCGGCGCTTCGCAGGGATCACACCAAGGGCTGAGCAGGATGAAGCTGCGTTGGCTGCTGCTGCCGAGCAGCCTTTTTAGAGCAGGAGCAGAGCTAAGCACTCCTCCTGGGTTTTCTTAATCCAGCCTCAATCCATGCACTTCAAACAGGAGCCTTGTTTTAGGGCCGTGCTGAGCACTCGAGTCTCCCAGCAAGCTGCTCTGGTGCCTGGAAGGGCCAGCCAGAAGCCAAAAAGCCGGTTTTACTCTCTTTTGAAGAGGATGGAAATTGCTCCCCCTGAGCAGGGGAGTATGAAGGGGAGTTGTGGTTCCCAGGACAAGAAAAGGGAGGGTTGGTGACTTTCTGAATGTGGATTTTTCTGACAGTTTTCTGACGCTTTGGGCTCAACATGGACAAGCCACTGTCCCTGAAATCCAGCATGGCAACTGGATTATAGCTGTCACACCCATCTCCCTGGGGAGAAAAAGAGGGTTTCCAGCCACAAAGGCCGGTTAAACCATGCCAGCCTTCTCCAGCATGCTTTCCCAAATATATGTTTTGGAGCAAACAAGGACCTAAGGGCTCCTTAATTCTTGGCAACTGGTCAGCACTGTCATGTTGCAGGTTGGAGTTTCTCATATTCTGGGTGGGCTGGTTGCTTGTTTTGCCACCTGTGCTAGTGGTTTGAGGAAATAATGGGAATTAGCTCATCTCAGTGTCTATAGATGCTTGTCCAGTGGGACTCATTGCTTACAGTAAAGCTCTTTCTCTTCATCGTGTCCATAACTCCTGTTTGCATTTCCCTATCCCCACGTTTGCTCCCTGCAGTGACCACTGGGGACTTGCAGTGGACAAATTGTTGTCAGTGGGGCTGGCTTTCACCTGGGGCCTCTTAGGAGGTGGCAGTATGTGAGCATTGGGGTCCCCAGCATGTGACACGGGCTCCAGAGGAAGCCTGTGGTGGGACCTGATGTCCTGACATTTCTGTTGGAGTGTGTCTGTCCTGGTGGGTAAATGAGGTGGAGCGAGATGTGCTGGGGTCAGAAAGGAGCTGCAGGTTTCAGGACTTGAGTAGGTCTGCGTTTCACTGATGTGTTTCATGGATGTGTTGGCCAGCACCAAGGCTTCCTCATCTGTGGGAAATACTGGCAATTTAGAGAGGCAGCTTAGACTGAATTGTGACTGCTGAGGTCTCTTGGAATGGTGCTGGCTCCTGTCTGGATCTGGATTAGTTAAACAGGTAGTTCTGTATGTACTTCCCAAAGGTGAGGAGACGAAAGGGGGGATAGGTGTGAGAAGGGGGGTGGGTGAGAGCTGCCCTCCTGGCACAGGGTGCCCATTGTGCTGAGCTTTCAGCTGGATTTCCAGCTCTCTGCTGCTTCTGTTTGGTTGTGGTGCTCCATCAGTACTTTGCACCACACTGATTTCTCCCCAGTTTTTGCTTTAGCCTTCCCTGCATGACATGAGATGCACAAGGGCCTGACACCACGTGCCAAGAGACACCATGAAGGTGGAGTTTGCTCCCTGCAACCTACTCTTCCCACCCTGCATTTCTTGGGAGAACCCTGGCATCCTGTCAGGCCACAGGGGAGGTGTTTTTCGCCCCTTCCCACATCCATGCATGCCTTCCTCCCTGCAGGGAAACCCATGTTGGCACAGGACAGCGTCAGATGATGCTGCACATTCAATATGAGGGTGCTCCTCTACAGCAGGATGAAGGCTGAGAATAACGCCTTTTAATGTTCCTTCTCATAATTATCCTCTTAATTACTCAATGAAATGCCCAATAAAACAAATCACTATAATTTCTATTTTATTCCCTGCCTTTTGCGGGTTATTTAAGAGCGCAGGGTACATTAAGGAGGCGCTTTCTCATGAGGGAATGCTTTCCAATAGATCATACTTGCAAAATGGTTTTATGTCCCTATCCTATGTGTTTCATCCTCATTTTCCATGCCAGTTTGCTAATTACCAGAGGCACTGGTGGCTGGGAAGCACTGCCTCCCTTGCTGCCCATCTCTGCCGCGGTGAAGTCACAGCTCTGAGTTTGTGACATCCCCATGGCAACGGCCCGTGATGTCACTAGCGGGGATTACAACTTTGCAAAGCATCCAGGCACAGGCAGCCGGGCTGGAACTCTTGGGCTCTCACATGTCTTTAAATAGCAAGGAACTAAAACGCAGGGAAGTCTTTAAGAAGGCTTTAGATTTCCCTTTTTTTACCCTGAAGGAGGGGAGGCTGTTGGCTGCAGGGCTGCCACCAGCAGTCCCGTCCCCTGTCCTGCAGCAAGCCCAGCTCGCCTGTGCAAACTTGGGGTTTGCTTGGGGGAGCTCAGCCCTGAAGTGACCCTGGTGCAGGATTCTGTGGCCAAGGGCTGGTGTGTTGGGCATCTCCCCAATGCCCCTGGGGGCTGCTGGTGTCCCCCACCCCATGCAACTCCCTCTTGCTCAGTACTTCTTGCTGACAAAGTGAACCTAAAGCAGACCTGGGGACCATTGACCCCCACAACCCCCCTGCCCATGCTTCACTCCATCTAAACTGCTGGCTCCACTGGCTTTCTTCAGTGCTTTTTGTCTAATACTCATAGTATTTGCATAATACGACATTGTTCATGCACAGGCAGCGAGGGAGGAAGAGTCATGTGTGTGCCTCTCTAGCAATAGGAAAATCATGTAATACCAGCATTTTATTTTGCACCTGGGGAGGAAATTCAGCTCCCACAGCCGGTACCACAAACAGTGCAGGGTGTTTAAACACACAGCCCCAAAACTTACACAGGGCAGCCACCCGACTGATGTTTATGTACCTTATTTAAACAGCAGAAGCAAATCAAGCAGGTGGAAGAGTCAATCTCTTTATTTTAGTTTTTCTAAGGTAGGAATAAAAATGATATTTCAAAGGCCAGCGTGTCTCAGCTGAGCGGTGGCGGGGAAAACCTGGTGCCGCGGAACACACTGTCCTGTCTGCTGCTTTCTCAGATCATAACTTCTAAGCTGGATTCAATAGAAATAAATGTTCAGTAGTTCCGGCAGTGGCCTTTGGAAATGGAGCTAATGGAACAAGACAAAAAAACCAGTTACAACATTTTGACAAGCGCTTCAGTGTTTAATGGTATGCACGGTTGTGGGGAGGTGGTGGGTGCACCTGCAGGGAGCTGTGCCCCTCATTAGTGCGACAACGAGTCCTCCCACGGACACAGGGAATTAAGCAAATGCTGTTGGAGCTGTGTGGCAGCAAACAGGCCAAGGGCAGCTGTGGCTTTGGCAGCACCGTGAAGCAGGTGAAGGGCTTGGTGGCCCCACGCTGGGGATCCCTGGAGGGAGAGGAGGGTGGCCCATTCTTGGAGGCAACCGGTGGAGGAGAATGCATAACATTACCCTGAGCTGAGACAGGGGAGATGAAGAGGCTGCAGTGATTAAATAGGATCTACTGAAATCCTTCCAAAGCAGGCTTAGGAATTAAGAGCCATCAATGTCACATTGAGGGTCACTCGCTGCAGGACACCTCCAGCTACTGCCCGGCCTCCCCCCGTGCCTCTGTTTAGCCCCACTCGAGCCTGAGGAAACTCATCCTTTGTTTCAGAGCCCACTTGGACATTCCCCTCTGCCACAGAACAGTGAATCTCAGCGAGGAGGGCCTCTAAGAAGCCACTTTGTCTGGAGAGGAAGGATTAGACTGCATATGGCCAGATTTGCTTTGAATTCAGGTGTCATTAGGAATTTAATAACTGGGAAAGGTGGTGGGGCAGAAGGCATTGAACGGGCTGGGCTGACATTGCCTTCGTGCAGAGATCTGCTGGCTGGTCCCCTGGCAGCAGCAGTGCTGGTGACTAACCCCAGGATGTGTCAGCTGGTGTCCCCCGTGCATCAGGGACAGCGGGGTTTGCTCGCTGAGCCGATTCTCACCACGCTCGTGGGACTCGACTGAAGCCACCATGCTGTGCCACAGGCTGGGTTATGCCTGCTTGCCCCTGGGGCTGGATCCAGCTCACCACAGTCTCCAGAGGAGTCACAGCCTGGAGTAATGCTCCAGCAGCACGGCTGTGCCGTGGCAGCCTGCACACACCAGCAACACCTCAGTCTCAGATAATACCCCCCTAGCGCCAGCATGGGAATATTGGGGGACCAGCCAGAGGCAGGATGGAGCCCACCCATGAAACTGGCAGGCATTTCTTTCCTGGGAGTGAGCTTCCAATGTGGCTTAGATGCTTTGGTCATGCTGGCCTGCACCAGAGCAGGTCCCCAGTTTGTCTGCTGCTGCTGATGCCACATATACACACATCCCCACCAGTTCTGTGAGGCAGGGCCACCTCTCCCAGCCACATACAGGCACTGAGCAGAGCCCCAGAGGGACTGTCCTGAGTGCCAAACCTCTGTCTGATCTGGGACTCCCACTGAAGGAGTTTTTTAAATGCCCCTCCTCCGCCTTTCTCCTTATTTTCCACAGCTGGAATGACGGGTCACAGCAGGGAGATTTTCACACATCATTAGAGCCAAGTGTCCGATTCCACACAGCCGTCAACCCCAATCAGAGCGATTTAAAAGGCAGCGCTTCCTTTAATCATCCGGGGATGCTCAGATCTGTTAGTGTGAACTGAGTGCTCCCATAAGCGCGGGAGAAGCAGGGGGATGGAGCAACGGGAAATGATGCTGAGATGAGACCTGTGGTATTCAAAAGCAGCGACTCCTCACATGTGCATCAGCCCCAGGGCACACCCGGAGGGTGAGGTCCTTCCTACCTGTCTGTTCAGGTTTTCCTCCGTGGATGATGGAGGTGGCCATGGGTCCGTGTGGGCATGAGCAGGGCCCGTGGAAGGGCTGCTGTGTGCAGCTGAGACCTGAGCCAGGGGTGACTATCAAAATGTTCATAAGCAGGAGAGAGCCTCAGCACTCACATTTCTGACTCATGAGGTAGAAGCATCCTGCTGTGTGAGGCCCTGAGCACCGGAGGTGTCCTGGAGACCTGCGAGCGCCGCGTCAACCTGCGGCCCCACAAATTCCCACAGAACAAATGAGCGACCTGAAATCTTGGAGCTGTGCTTCACCTCTCGCTGTCCCAGCCAGCATCCCTGACCCTGGGCCACTGTAAAAATGTCTGCTGGGCTCTGTGAAGTGATGCAGCTCCATGTCTGCGCCAGCAGCAGGAGAAACATGGGCACAAAGTCCCTCCTTTGCGAACAACACCCGGAGCCTGCAGAGCCCGGGGCACGCTGCATTTTCCCTGTGTGCAACCACACGACCTTCTCTTGGCCTTCTCACAGTCCTGCCACAGCCCCTATGCAATGCAGATTGCACGTGGATACGGGAAGGACAAACACATGAGAAACATCACAGAATTACCAACACACCTGACTGCAGGAAGATGAATGTCCTTCCCAAACGCTCCGGCATGCGCAGAGTCACTTTCCACAGCATCCCTGTCTCAGAGCTTTCAGTGCTCATGATTTGTCCAAGGGCAACTTTGCAAAATGTCAGCGTTTTTATCAAAATTCCCTGTGACAGGCTTCAAGTTTTAATTAAAGGAACTTGGGGGTGTATGTTTGTTTGTTTGTTTGTTTCCATGAAATTAGGTTGGTTTGTTTTTTTTTTTTCCTAAGAAAGCAAATGTTTTTCCAAGGAAAAAATGACAGCCCCTGGTTTTTTGCTAATCTACTGTGTCTTTCTGGCTAACCTGCTTTCTAAAGCAACCTGTGAGCCTCTCCAGCAGAAAGCTCAGCAGCCTGGTGGTCCTGTCTCACAGGTTCCTCTGAGAGAGTATCACTGCCACAACTGCCCGAGGCAGCGTGCACACACCACTAGCCAGATCCACATGTGCCAAGACACCTACAGACACAACCAACTGATGCTGTGGATAAAATCAGCGACTTGCAGACACAGTTCTGCCTTAAAATCCCCAAGACCAGCAGCAACACAGGCAAAGGCCAGGAGAAATTTTGCCATTAGCTTCTGAAAACCCGAAAATTTTTGCTAGAGAAGCAATCAGGTTGGTGTTTGTTCTGCCCTTGCTGCTGCAAATTGATTGGATTGATAGGACTGAAGGCAGTGGTGTAAAAGAGAGTCAGAGCAGCCTTCTGGACTTTGATTTGATCTCTGCCTTTCATGGTCTTCCCTTTTGTACTTGCTCATTGCTTTTAAAAGCAACTCTTTGACGAGAGGTGGCAAAATCTCACTTAAGCAGAGCTTTTTTGGCAACAAACATTTGACTTTTGGAGCTGCCCTCATCTGTTGGGTAAATGTGAAATGATCATCTTTGACTGGAACTGATCCTCTAGAGCCATGGTATTCCACTGGGGAGAGGTATTTTCACTGATTTTCAATGTGGATTATTTTTGTAACTGACTGTAATAGTTTCTTTGGCAGCATTAGGGCTTATTATGTCAGGATTTATTTCGGCGTGAGGTGATTCGACATGCTGTAGTCCTGTAACTTCCCTTTGCACGCTGAAATCCAGGGGGCCATCTCCTGCTCCCACCACAGACATGATGGAAGCAACCTCTTTGCAGCCAGACCTGTATCCCAAGGTCAGCTTTCCCCAAAAGCAGTTGCTTCGTAAACGCTGAAGAAGCAAGTTCAAGAGCACGAATTTCCTGCAAAAGACAGGTGAAAACTCACCTAGGTGAAAAATCTATATAGAAAAGCCTCCTAGAAAGAGGAGGAGAGGGCTGCAGGGAAGGGATTGCAGCTTCAGAGGAGCAGTGCAGGCACCGGGAGCTCCCCGGCATTAGCAGAGGGGTTAGCAGCAGAAAACACAATTGAGGGATTAAATGTGGATTATGCTGCAGCGATCCTGAAACATCGTCAGTGCTGAGGCAACCAACAAAGGACTTCATTTCCTTAGGAGAAGAACTGCTGGGCCCAAAGCAGTTGTAGATAAAACTCTTCAGGTGTTACTGGTGATGAAGAGGGGAGGCAGTGAGCCAAGGCAGCATATTTTGGTATCTGGTACCTCTGGGACACTTTGGCAGTGCAAGCTGGTGGATCTGCTCCTCAAAGCCCCATGTAATAGGGGATTTTGGAGATCACTTCACCATCAAACACTGCCCAGGCTCCACCAAGTATCAGGAGAAAAGGTTCACGTAAACCCCTTCAGTGCTGTTCAGTAGAAGTGAATGGGTAACACTGCCTGCTGCTCACTCTCCGTCAGCATCACTAAAATCATTCAGGACCTTGGGTTTAGGGTGCACCTGTCTTGCTGGGATTAGAAATGGGATTGGGCTCGTGATTTTTGGTCTGTTCTCAGCCGAAACAAAGGCTTATGTAGAGGAGCTCCTCTGGGCTGTGCAGTCAGCCAGGCTTGAGGCTTCCTTGGTTTGGTGATCCCAGCTGAACACCTCCACAGGGCAAACATCAGCTCAGTGGAGCTCTGACATGTAGAGATGGATGATGGGGATGGATTGGCTTGGTCATGCTGAGGTGGCAGAGGCTGGGAAATTGGGACTTTACTTGCCTGCAAACCCTGCCATGCCCAACAAATGACATTGGGCCACATTGACCTCCTCAAGCTGGGGTCTGGATCATGCTCTGTTTAAGCAAAAGGAGGCACTTTCAGCCTGCTGAGCAGACCCCTTTAGTTCCCTTCACAGGCTGAGGCCCAGCAGGGGTGTGTGCAGGAAGGGGATGGACCCTCTGCTCCATAACATGACAAGCAAAGCAGCCCTTGCACCTTGTCTGCAGCAGCAGGGCACTTGTAGGTCCCCTGGCACAACCTCGGGCCTGGGAGGAGCAAGGGGCTGTTGGTCTGTCCATCCTCACAAGCCTGAGTTAGCCACAGCTCCTCTTGGCAGCCCGATTCCCTGCTCCAGCAAGTGCTGGGCTGATGGGGAGGCGGCCGTGAGAGGAACACTCTGTTCAGCAGCTGCACATTCCATTAATTTAATGAGGATTTTTTTTTTTTTTTTTTTACGAGGCAGATGGTAAAATAGCTATTTTCTGTTGTCTAATAAATACCATCAGCAAGGCAGAAAATGTGCAATCTCGCCAAGTCCTTTCTGATTCCTCGCCCTCCTGTACCGATGCGTTTCCCCGTCCTCTGCTGGCAGCTGGTGGGGCTGGGAGGTGGGATGGGAGGGAGAGGTGGGACACCAAAGGCAGGTCCAAAATTGCTGGTGGGACCTGCACATTGAGACAGCAGCTTCCTCTGATTGGGCAGGGCCTCGGTGTCCTGCTGGGAGAGCTGTGCTCTGGCAGCCTCCGCCGATCCAATTCTCACTTCATCTGATTGCAGTAATAACAACTCGCACAAATTTCCTGCCTCAACCTGAAATCTTCCAGCTCTGCAATGCAAATAATATAATGTGTGATGAGGAGCCACATGACGGGGATAATAATAATAATAGTGATGAAGCCTTTATTCAATGAATGAGTGAATCAAGCAAGCAAAAATAAATGGTATTCAGGGCTTGGAAATCAATAGGAAGAGAAATCAGGAGGAAGTGCAGGGGGACTTGCATCTCTGGGGGAGCACTGTCCTTAGGAATGGCGTGAAGGAGAGATGAGCAAAGCCCTCTGAGCTGGGCACTCCTCATCTGCCTGTGTTGCTCCTGGGCTTGCTCCTCTCCTGTGGTTGTACTGCCTCTGCTGAGCTCACTGCTGTGCCTGGTCCCAGCCTCCGTGTGATCTCTTTGGCCCCCTTGATTTACAGCTCTCCTGGGCTCTCTGAATGTGTCTAGGCAGCTGGCAGGCTACAGACCTGACCTGGGGTTGGGTAATAACTTGTCTTTTGTCCCATGCCCAGGAGGTTGGCCATAAAAAAGCTCCAGACATCAATTTTCCTCTCCACCGGGGTGGAATTGCAAAATGATGAGTTGGTCTTTGCCCTCATTTATCTCTTTTTTCCTTTCTCCTCCTCTTTTTATCTTCCTCTGTTCTTCCAACACTACTGCTCATTGCTCTCTTCTTCACTCCCCTTCTACTATCTCCTCCATCATTTACCAGCCTCCCTCCCCTCTGCACATCACTGCTTCTCCTCTCTCCCCCTCTTGCCCTCTTCTGCCTCATTTTTTCTGTGTGTTTCCTTCCCATCTCAAAACTTTCACGATTTTTCTTGCTGTGCATAGCAGTTTGATATCTATACCTGTAATAGCCTGCTAATACACTAATTCCACAAGAGACCCTTTAAAAACCTAAAGCCTTGGCAGGTAGTAGAACTCACCTTTTAACTTGGCTTCCTCTTTATCAGGGATTCATTTCAGACAGGATTTCTGTGTTCACAGCGCTGCCACTCTCTGTTAGTTAAAAAAAAAAAAAGGATTTAATTCCTGCAACAGGTGAATATGTTTCACAGCTCTGGTGAGCAGGATCTGTTCTCCACTTCCTGCAGGTACATGGGGGATTTAATCATCTAACATGGTGCTTCTCTTTGTCCAGTGTGTGTTTAAACTGTGTCTCACCTGTACCTGTGCAGAGACCTCCTGGGGAATGCCCTCTTTCACCAGTGGGGCATTCCCACAAAACCTCTGCATTATCCAAGGGATTTTTCCACTTTCTGGAGAGATGCCATGTAGCAAACTCGGAGCTGATATCCTGCTCTCTCAGGTGATACAGGCATGGGCTGAGGTCACTGAATGCTCTGTCCCAGCATCACCAGTGCCAATCCCTGCCCTGAACCCACCTATGGAAGTCTCCCATGGCTGCAGTGCTTGCTCAGGTGAGGGACTGGCACAGCTCCAGCCTGGCAATGCCCTTCTCCAACCTCTCAGAACAGAATCTTCCACAAGCCTAAAGGAAAACGACAAGCTTCTCCTGCCCTTTCTTTTGGTGGTGTCTGCAGCTTTGTATTGTATTTAAATCTATGCAAATATGTTAGTGGATAAAATATGCAGGAGGCAAACCTGGGAAATTTAATCTGAATTGCAAATGCGCTGGGAAGAGGCACTTGGTAAATTGAAATCAGACTTTTACTCCTTTTGCCCCAACACCTCCAGCAGGACCTGCCCTAGGGCAGTAGGGAAATAGCTGTGCCCTAACATCATCCATCTCCACTGTTATATGAGCTTGGGGGTAATGAAGAAACCAGAGTCTTCTCCTGTATTGTAAATATTGCAGCAGGACTGACCTCTCTTGGGCTCCCCAGTTTCCCTGCTGGTCCCTGAGTGTGGGTGGAATGGGCAACATTTGGTTTCTCTGCAGTAGTGGCTGAGGTGGTGGTGTCTTGAAGGGAACATTGAGAGTGATGGGAACAGGCAGTGAGCAGCCCTTGGAGCTGGCACCAGGCAGTGAGAACTGCCTGCCAGTTCCTGGTTTGGGACTGCCAACCCTCTCCCAGGGTGGAGAGCCCAAATTTCATCATCCCTAGTGGGTTCCTGAGCAATGGGGCAGGAGATGGCACTGAGCAGGGAGACGTGACTTGCAAATCTTCCTGTCAGGCTGTTTTCTGGACAGCACAAATCTGGAATAATTCCCCTGACCAGGCTGCCAGCTTTATACACAGGAGATGAGGTAGGAGATAATACAGCATGTCTTGTGCCAGATATTCAAGAATTTCTAAGTGCATTGCAAACAGGGAGCTACAGGGCAGCACTGCTCTTTCCATTTCACATGCAGGAAGGCCCTTGAAAATGGTGAAGTTTCCTGCCAAGTCACCCCAGGGACCACAGTCTCTGTTTTGTATTTACAAAACTTTGGAACAATGGCTCTCTGTGCTTCCCTGACAAGACAGGAGAAAGTAATCATCTTTTCTAAGATAAAAGAGCCTGATCTAACAGAGGTTCCGCTCTGGACTAGGCAAACATGGTATTTTTCAACAGCAAAAGCTGGCTAGCTTTTGCTAGCCAACCAAAATGGGATTTTCAGCAAGAAAGGTGACCAGAGTTTGGGGAGAAGGCCTGCAGGTAGAAAGACAGATACCAAAAAATTGTGGAGAGTCATATTTCCTTGCTAACAGAGTTGTGAGGTGCCCTTCGTGCGTTGCTGAGCAGAGCAGTGGTTGCCATTTGGTCCTCCTTCATCATCTTACTGACCCTCACCAAAACAGCTGTGAGGGGCCCAGGAGCCCTCTTTGGAGGCACAAGTACCTGGGTGGAGCTGACCCAAGGAAATCTGTGGTTTGCTTGATATGGTTTGGTGTGAACTGCTGGCTCCCTTCACCAGCACTGTCAGACCAGCATTTCAGGGCACCCAAAGGCTCCTCGTCCTGCCAGACCCTAGGATCCAGGTTGGAAAGGCAGCATCAAACAGCTACAGCTGCTTGGAGAGAGCTTGCAAAGGTGATAGAGCCAAACTCTTCCCAAGAGCAGCAGGCAGCCTCACAGGAGGGCAGAGGGCACACAGAGGCAGCTTGAGAGGCTCAGGCTGGGCACTTGGAAGGAGATGTGCACTAAGAATGTGGCAGAGCTCCACAACAGATGGCCAGAGAGGCCGTGAGATCTCCATCCTTGAAGGTCTCCAGGGCTCAGCCACACCAAGCCGTGGCTGGTCCAGCACTGACGATAATCTTGGAGATAACTCAGAGGGGAGCTCACTCCTGCATCCAAAGGACAGCAGACTGTCCCCTGCCCTTCTCCTCAGTGACATGCCTGGAAGAGACTTGCCACCCCAAACTGTTGTGTACTTGTGTCTTGAGAGAAGAGCCAGGCTTGAAATGTCACCTCATTAGAGCTGCTAGGTAAGATTTGTTAGAGAAAAGGAGAGCTATCAGTCTTCTGGCTCCTGAGGGGACGAGCTCTTCAGCCAGAATGGCTGGGGGATTGTAATGGAGTTAACTGAGATTGCCACCAGGGAGCCAAGACGTTGGCATTTAGCTGAAGAGGAGAAAACATCTAGTTTTCTTTGTGGAGAAAATCCCTCAAGTCCCAAGAAAACAATATTTTCTCAAAGCACAAGGAAGGAGCTCCTGCCACATCGAATTCCTGCCTGGAAGCTGCATGTCTGGAGCAATGTGTGTGGTCAGTCGAGGTCACAGCAGGTGGATCAGCCCTTTCCTTTTGTGGAGGGTGGTCCAGGTATCCAAAGTTACTCTGGGTCTGCCCAGGAGATCTGATGGACTTCCACGGAGCCAGGACTGGCATGCAGCCATCAGTCTTCCCCTTCTCTCGCCCAGGTGTGAAACCCTTCTTCCAAATCAGCCTCTATCATCTTGGCTGCAGTGGGAAACTGATGGGGAGAAATCTTTTACTGGGGGTAGATTCGGGTGCAGGTGAGATTTCAGCAAATAGCTCTGAACCTCTGTGTTAAACAGCATCATTTTTCACTGCAGATGCTCCCTGCCTGCTGAAGAGGTGCCCACCTGAGCCCTGACCCAGCCCTGGCCCGGCAGCTGCTCTGCCCTGAGGGTCCCCTCTCCGGGGGCTTTGCTTCATTAACTTCCTGATAAGTTGAGAGTTCAGCGCTGAGTCTTAAGAAGTTGGCAGTAACGCCAAGCCTTCATACAAGGGTAAAAATAGCCCTAATAATTTAGGCAATTAGTTAATTAGCCTCATTTACTTGAAAGCACAGAGTGGCGTGGGAAGACTTTTCTGCTGGGTTTGTTATGCTTTTCTCATTCACTTTGTTTGCTTTTCCCTTGCCATTTTCTCTGCTCCCTGACATAGACACAGGGACCCACAGCATTCCGAAGTGGTGGAATGCCAGCAGGAAAGTGAATGCCAGCCAGGACAGGATGCAGGGCAGTGCTGCAGGGAAGCAGGACTGGTTCTGGTACCCAGGCTTAACATGTCATTTGGGGAAGTGGGTAGCTTCTTTGTGATAGGGTCTAGGGGTCATGGTGGTCTTTACCAACCTTAATGATCCTGTGATTCTTTCCATGCTGTCGCTTCCTCATCCCACCTCTGACCCTTCATTGCAGGTGGAGGTTGTGGCACATTCAGGATGTCTCACAGCTCTTTGTTGAATACCTAAGGAGCAATACCCCACTGTTCATAGCATTGCTCGTTTGTTCCCAGTTAGAGAATTCCTACCTAGTCCTTAGACTAGAACTGACTGACAGGTGAAAGGAGGCAAGACAAACCAGGAATTTGCTGGGGGGAACTGGGGTGCTGGAGCAGCACAAGGCTCAAGACTATGTTGGTCCTTGATTTTCTGGCAGAGCAGCATCCCACTGTACCTGTCAGCCCTGGGGCTACTGCATCCCTTGGTACTCACTGCTCCCACCCAGCCCCTCTGGAGCACGTGTGGCCTCCAGTCCCAGCTGCTCAAAGCCTTTGTCTTTGCCTTGCATGGCTGCACAAGCTCACCTGGTTTTGGAGAGCTGCTGGCCAGGTCCCCTCTGTCCTCGTCTGACTCACACGAGTCCCATTCATTATTGACCCGGGGACCTGAATGAATTCTGTCTTCCTGAATTATTTCTGAAGACATTAGATCTTCTCAAATTGTTCATCTTCCCCAGGAATGACAGCTTTCAGGCACCTGGGAATAAATGGTGCCTTGGAACAATTTCATTGTTTCTATTCCAGGCAACAGGAATTCCTCAGATCTCAACATCAGTCTCCAAATCCCGGTGTGTTAGCATAACCTCCAGACAGCTACGAGTTTCTTGACCCAGAAAAAGGATAGGATTTATTATGAACCCTGGGAGACCAGTGTCCTTGCAGCTTGTGTACCCTAATGGTGTGCGGCATATTGTGTGCTCCTCTGGCTGGAATTTTCTTGTCGAAACAGCTCTCTGTCAGCAAATGCCACTTCCACGAAACAGGCTTATGTGTGTGAAATCAAATCAATGTTGATTAATTTTCAGTTTGGAAAAGAGGGGGGAAAAAAACCCGTTAAAAATGTCAAGATGCCTTCTCCTTTCATTCTTGCAAGAAGAGCTTCAATTCTTTATCTCTTAATGACCTTTTGTTTAAAGCCTTTGTGTTTTGTAAGAAGTAGTCAAAAAAGGACGCAGCAAAATGAAGTGTTAAATATCTTTTGAAGGAAAATGTGTCCCTTTCCGTGAGCTCTTTTTTGTAATTATTATTTAAAGGGAGGCAGGAATCGCACTTCTTTTCTCTCTGATTTTCTGCCATTTTGTCCTAAACCAAGCATTCTTCCCAAGGCTCCCTGCTCTGCCCTGGCTGACACGTGCTCCCCACGCTGTGCACTGTGGGGATGCTTCTGACTCTTGCCTTGACCCAGCTCCCACTGCCAAATCTCCCTCGAGGTGATGGTGTTGGGGCTGAGCATCAGGGTCAACCCTTTTAGCCCTGCTCTCTGCAGCATCAGTGACCTGCAGCCGTGTCCCCACTCAGCTCCCAGCGCTGCTCCTTGTGTTTTTGTCAGCTTGGGCTCCCTTGCTTCACGGGATTGGGGTGGTGGCATCCCAGAGCAGCAGGCACACCCAGGGTCCTGCCATTGAACCCTGTTTGCACCCTGCTGCCTTCGGTCAGCACCGGGCTCAGCCACCCCGAGCAGCTCTGAGCTCTGACTCCCTGTCCCTGGCATCCCAAATCCTCTCCACCTGCTGCTGCCTTCACAGGGACCTTGTCTCGTGCTGAATGCAGCATTGCCCAGCAAGTCCATCAAGGCAAAAAGCTTAGAAAAAATTACCTTAGTTGCTCATTATTGTTTTTTATGGGAAAGATGGGGACAAACGTTTTAGCAGGGTCTGTTGTGATAGGACAAGGGGTGGTGGTTTTAAACTAACAGAGGGTCAATTTGCATTAGATAAAATGAAGTTTTTTAGAATGAGGATGGTGAAACACTGGCACAGGGTGCCCAGAGAAGCTGTGGCTGCCCCATTGTTGGAAGTGTTCAAGGCCAGGTTGGATGGGGCTTTGAGCAACCTGGGATAGTGGAAGGTGTCCCTGCCCATGACAGAAGGGTTGGACTAGGTGACCTTTAAAGGTCCCTTCCAACCCAAACTCTTCTATGATTTTATAATTCTTAGAATGATTTTTTTGCACAGGCAGTTGGGGCAAAGCTTTTATATAGAGCTGGTCCACATGATTTCACCCACATTAAGGGTTTTTGTTTAGGCTTCTTTTTTAATCCTGGGGAAAAGTTTTTTTGACCTACATAAAAAAGTTTGCTTAAAGCTCTTGCATCCTTCAAAATCACTCATGAAGCTTAAAAAAAAAGTAATTTTTTTCAAGTTATTTGAAACTCATGTAAAAAATTTCACTCTGGTTTTGTTGGTTTTCCTTTACTTATCTCCTTTTTTCTAAACTCTAAGTAAAAAGCAGAGTAGTGGGGGAGAAAGGAGTCATTAAAGAAAACTGAACATTTCTACTTGAAAGAACATGAGTTGAACTGGAAAATGTTCTTTCAACTTAAAGAAAAAAAATCAGGAAAAAGTTTTTTTCTGAAGGGTAAATATAAATGTTTCCAGTGAAAATGTTCTGAGGGGAGAATGGTTATTTTGGAGCATTTCTCTTCCCCAGCCCCATGGGATGCCCTTAGTTGTACACTTAAAAATCTGAGCTGCTCAGATCAGAGCCAGCAAATGCCTTGGTTCCTCCTTGGGACTGTGACTTCCCTGCTGTTGCTTGGGGGGACAAACTGGGTGGGGGCTCAGAGTGAGCATGGGTTTGCTTCCAGACTAAGAGACCTGCACGGACAGTTTTAACCTCTGGAACTGGGATTTCACCCATGAACAGGGCATGAGCACTCGCTCTTGTGGTTGATGAACCCTTAACTGGTGCTGTGAGGGGCAGTTTCAAAGTCATGGAGCCTTTTATTCACCCTGCATCTCTTCCTGTTGCACAGAGCCGAGCTCTGTGTGTGCATCACTTTTCCCTTTCCTGGCACTGCATCCCTCTCAGCCTTCCGACACATATGTCTCTTGCTGGAATTTTTTCTCCCAGCCTCCAGCACTCAAGCAGCCGAGCAGCATTTGTGTGTCTCCAACAAGTAGCCACTGAGCCTGAGAAATGCATTAGCTGCCTGACCTGGTTCCAGCCAGGTGTGAAAAGATGCAGTGGCTCTGGCTCCGCTCCACCTTTTCTGACCATGTGAGGAGAGGCAGAAGGCTTCTCCTCTCTCCACCAGTTTGCATCATTCAAGTCTATTTAAAAAAAAAAAAAAAAACAGGATAGGAGTGGTGAGCCCATAGACAGAGCCAATCATGGGGAAAGCTGGGCAGATTAAAAGGCATTTACTGGGTTTTCTGTACTAGAAATGAAAGAAAAACCCTTCAATTAGCTGTCTGCCCGAGGAGCTGAGCAGAAAGGGATGAAAGCTGAGATGCTTTTGCAGGAGCAAAGGGAAATCGCCAGCCAGGAGACGGTCTGTGGGCTCTGCGTCAGGCGGCGTCGTCTGAGGGGTGCTCAGCGTGTGGTGCTGCAAAGTGGGGAGCCTCCCTCTGTCCAGCTTTTGTGCCTTCCCCTGCTTTCTTCCGCAGCTCTCCTTCTTGGCAGTGTTTCTGCAATCCTAGATTAATGCTCAGAGCACGGGAGCTTCACCTCATCCTGTGCTGGTGCTCATGTCCAGAGCAGTCATCTTGTCCGTGTGCCCAGGAGGGCGATGTGGGTGCTGAGCAGTGGGATTACAGCTCGTGGTCCTCGTCCTCCTCAGCCAAGGCCCTCCTGCCCCATGCCTCAGTGCCCCATATATCAGCACATCCAACCCCCTCCCAGCCAGTGCTTTGGGTCACTTGTCACCATTTTGTAAAGCAAACAGGTCACCTGGGAAGGGAAGCAGCAGCTGTTCTGCTTCCTAGGGTTTCATGCATCTGCTCCTTGCACACACATACACACACACAGAGGCTGCCTTTACCTAACAAACAATTATTTAACAAAGTATGCAAATAGTATAATTACTGTTATTTGTTTAGCTGTTATAAGTGTTTGAAATGTAAATGTCAACTTTGGGATTTTTTTTGCAGGGTATGTGTGCGTTGTTGGCTTTCTCTCTCTCTTGTGTGTGCTCTCCCCGGATTGCAATTTGATGAATTTCTCCTTGTCCTAGAAAAAAAAGCTAATGTGATTTCTGTGCGATTACAGCCGAAGACGCCGAAGTGGGGATTACTCACAGTAACTCCTCTTACTTAGCAGATCTGAGTGGGAGGCAGGATTCATTACACCGAGCAGAGAAACAAAGAGGAAATGTCTTTCAGCCGACTGCTTGTGTCTGCCGAGGCAGCATCCTCACCAGTGCCAGGGCTTCCCTCCCTGGAAGGCAGAGGGTCAGGCAGGGCGGTGACAGCGATGTCAGGATCTTGGCAGCACACTCAGGGAACCTGTTCCTGGCCGCCTGCAGCCCCTCCATGCACAGGAGGAGCAGCCAGTCTGAACTCTGGTTTTCCAAGGGGTGTTTTTCCTTCTGAAGAAGACTGGAGAAATAGAAATAACATTACAGCCACCAGCATGCTCAAAGCAGAGCCCTGGTACTCAGTACAGTGACATTTTCCGAGGGTGTGTCCCACTGTCACCCATCCCGGCTGGCATTCGGTATAAATGGAGCTCTGAGGAGGTGGCCATCAGTAGGTCACAGCCTGTAGCTCAGGAAATCAACCCAAGGCTTGTCACCACTGCCTCAGAGTCAGTCTGTACTCTTGGTACTGACTGGCTTTGCAGTCTGGTCTCAGCAGCTGGTCCATGCTGGGAAGGCTGTCACGGACAGAGCAGCGCCTCCGGAGCTGCAGCACCTCTCTGATATTTCACAGCATCCCATACCTGCTGGGCAGAACCCAGCCGTGCTTTGGCTTTAGAGCTTTCTCAGATGCGCAGCTCCAAGATGAATCCAGTTGGATTCATCAGCTGGCAGCAAGCCTGGCACCAGCTTTTCCTTCAGTTGGCTCAAAAGCCAGCCCAGGAGATGGAGTGAAAGTGGAAAGGCTGCATTGCTGCCGTATCCCACCCTCCATCTTTTCTGTGACCCCTGTTCGTGCAGAGTGCTGGGATGAGGAGCTCATGGTTTTTATGGGAATCCCAGGGCTGCGAGAGGGTGAAGAGGTTTTCACCTCCAGTGTGAACCAGAGGGACTGGAAAGAATGAGGCAGCAAACACAACTAACAGCTCAGCTCCTGGAGGAGCAGGAGGAGCTTTGTGCCCAGCTCAGCACCAAGGGGTGAGCCCAGAGCGTGGTGCACAGCCAGGGCACTCTCTGCTTGTGGCAGAAGATCAGGATTTCTCCAGGTAGATGCTGCCACTGAACCAGTTGTGTCTGTGCCCAGCAGGGATCCAAATCTACCGGGATCAGTGGCTGTGGCTGAGGGTGTGTTGGGGCATAAACCTGCAGAAGGTGGTGGTGGAGCACAAGCTGGGCTCTGTGGCATGGCAAGAAGATGGTGAACCAGGCTGTGCTGCTGCTGCTTGAAGGTTTCCCCCTGCTCTCTGGCAGGGCTCGAGTTGCTGGCACAGGAGCACTTTGGCATGCTGGCAAAGTGCTGGGAGTTGGTGCATGGCTCTGACACGTTCATCTCCTCACTGAGGCTGTCAGTGCTCTCTGGACCAGCTTGTTAGTGCCCTGCAGCCTGTGCAGGTATCTTCAGCCATCAGCAAGGCCACTGGTCCCTGGACACTCCCACCAGACAGTCAGGCCGTGGGGTGGAACCAGCAAAGCCACTTGGTTTTTAGTTGCAAACACAGGAATCCAGTGACCTTTGGCAGATTTCATAGCCCAGCAGGCTCGTGTAATTGAAGCTGGTGATGATTTGTCATGGCTCTAAGCTTTCCCTATCTATTTCATTCCTCGCTCCCTCAGTCTCTCTTGTTCCGTCTTTCTCTTTCCTTCTTTGTGATCTCATTATCTCCATGCCTTTCTCTTCTACTCTCTTCAACCGTAGCATTTCCCAGCATGGAGAGGTACCTCAGGATCTATTCGTCTTCGAGGGATTTAGCTTTTGCCTGTCACAGTATTTTCTCCACTTCGCATCCATTATCCAAGAAAACCTCTTTCTACCCATGACCAGGAGACCTGCACCTGCCAGAAAAATCCAGCCCATTCCATCATAAATAATGCATTGCTCTGGTCAGTACCCCCAAGCAGCCATGAGCTCCAAATCCAAAATTTCCACCGCCTGTCAGGTGAAGGTTGAAGTGACATTATCACTTTTATTGAAATTCCCTAGTAGAAGGCAGGTTCAATGCTATTAACATATTTCAATTCAAGCCATTCTTATTTTAATTAGCCTTAAGTAATTAGTTCTAATTCATTGCCATTTTTTGCTCTGCATATTTTGGGTTATTTACTTCCCTTGCTAAGTAACAATTTGATGTAATTATGTGCTACTCATTCTTTCTATTTACACATGCTCACTCACTCAGATTTCCTCGTTGAAATTTCAACAGATCCTTTGAATTCCTTCTTGAATTGTTTTCTGAGTTGTCAGCGGTGTGGAAATTGTGGGGTGGAGAGAGAATTGATCCTCTTCTTTGGACATCCCTGGTGCCAAAGGCAGTGACAGTGCATGTGAGCACCTGGGCTGGCAACGGGCTGCTCTTGGCAGGGAAGGTCCATTGCCAGGCTTTGTTCCTGGGAGTCTGGATTCCCATATGAAAGGAGTTTGGGGACTGTATCCAACTCTCTCTGTCTTCCTCTTGGGTTGTTTTAGCCCAGATGCCAAAGGGACCAGTCAGTGTTGCCGCTTCCTTTCATTTTCTTTGTGCAGCCAGAGCTGCTTTGGCTTTCCAGAACGGAAACGCCCTGGCTTTCCAGAAATGCGGTGCCTCCATTGCTCAAAAACTCTACACCCTTTAGAGTCCTGTATTTTTTGAGGCATTTGGAGTAGCTTGAGCAAATTTGTCACGTTTATATATGTCAGTTTCTTATCTGGAAGGTACTTTTTTCAGCAACCATTTTTCTAATTCCTCTGAAGGACCATATTTTTCTCTTGGTCTTTCCTCAAGGATTGCCCTTCTCTTAGCACCTTCTCCTTAGCTGTGGTTCTCAGAGGGTTGTGGTTCATCCATCTGAGGCTGTTTGCTGACCTGCTGCTCTGAACCCATCTTTTTCCTTCCCTCACTGATTCTGAGCAGTGTTAACATGCCTTCCTGCAGATCCTGCAAAAACGTGGATTTCATGCTCACATGGAGTGTGTTTATACCTGTGTGTATATGCCTCACAACTTTTAAGTGCATTATCCAACTCCAGCCGAATTTGATAGAGGGTAGCAGTCTCAAAAATAGCAAGTTCCCTCAAGGTTTGAGCAGACAGGCAGAGGTAGAAGAGAGATGCCCTACTTCTACTGAGGAAAAAGCTGCCATGTTGTGCTGAGCCTTTATTTGATGCCGGTGAATCCATTTGGGAGAGAGCACAAATCTCAGCACCCCACCCACAGGAAGGACTTCAATCAGCACATGCCCCTTCTCGGTGCCCAAGTCAATCAAGCTCAAGGAAAGCAGGATTTCGTAGTTCTGGTGCTCATAGAACTGCTTGTTTTTTTGTTTTTTTCAAGTAGCTTTTTCACTAAAGTCTTATCAGCCCTTTGAATCCATGTCCCATTAGCAAATCCTACTTGCTTCA
Source organism: Falcunculus frontatus (assembly GCA_013398115.1). Lineage (NCBI taxonomy): Eukaryota > Metazoa > Chordata > Aves > Passeriformes > Falcunculus > Falcunculus frontatus. The sequence continues at coordinate 745,300 of VZRV01023442.1, read as the reverse complement.
TGAATATGCACGTTCACAATGTGTAGCATTGGCTTAACTGCTCCCATTGAAGTTGGTAATAAAACTCCTGCTGACTTCAAAGAGAATAGAGTCAGGCCGATGCCGACTGCTTTGGAAAATCCCACCCCTTGTTGTTATTTTATTCTTAACACATCCACTCAGGAGTTGTGGGATGAGACTAAATACTCCAGAATGAGTAAAGAGGGGAAAAAAAATAAAAGAAAAGATCAAAGAGCCAAAAATGAAAATCCAGATTCTGAGGTAAATATTTAAGGACCTGTCTTTAAAGTCTCGAAGTGAGAGCAGTTCTGCTTTTGTTTGAGGAAGGGTCACAAACTGCTGCCTTGAGGCCATCAGTGGAAGTTCAGACCTGAATGACACAAATTGTGGGACCTCCAAACTGTGTCAAGGCTACACGTGATCATGAGTTGGAGTAGAATTGATTCCTTAACTTCTGTCCCTGCACTTCAGTTTTCCACGTCTAGGAGGGTCCAAAGAGGTTCTGGTCCCCTCTGCTGGCACCAGGACAAGGCAAAAACCCAGAACATCCCGTGGGTTATCAACATCTGCAAGTGAGCAGATCCATCTTAAATGATCCATTCCTCTGCTCCTCTCTTGCTGTGAATTATGCAGGGAAAACATGTTGCAGAGCTTTATAGCTCTTCAGTTTGGTTTTTTTTTCAGATGAACTACGTCCTCGGGTCTTTGTTTTCCCAGTACTTGGTGCCAGAGATCCCAAACTGCCATGGGAAGGGGAAGGTTCCCTATTACCACCCAATTTAGTGGAGCATTTTGCATTGAGCTGACTTCAAGGGGACATAAACATACTCAAAATTGTAAAAGATGAGTGATTTCCACTGGGCAGAACTCCCTTGATGTGAACACATTCTTACCTGTTTTGCTGAATCAGGGCACGTTCTTCTTGCAGGGACTTTGTGTTTTAGTGCGGGCTATTTTGGTATTTTCTTCTCCTAAGATTATTTCCACTGGAAAAAACACAGTATTTTTCATTCCAGCAGTATTTTTGGTAACAGTTACTATTTCCTGACAATATGTCTGTATTTTAGGGCAAAACCAAATTACATGTTGGAAGCGCCTTTCCCCACTGCAGTTTCTCCAGCACTACTCACGAGCCGGTTACATCAAGACCACGATCTGGAAGAGGCACAATAGAGGCTATATTAAGTTTTATACAGACTTGCCATCAAATTACATGCAATAGCTACTTGATCATGTTGTATCAATCCATTTTTGCCTGGCCGTTTGCAAAGCAATTGCTTTTGTCTTGATGGCTTATTTTTTAATTCAGACCTTGCAAGGATTTTACCAGGATTTTTTGTCTAACGACTGCAGAATTCTCCTGGTCACATGGTTTAGTACAATATGTCTGTTAGTGCACAGTTGCATGATAAGGGGTATTGGCAAAAAGGACCCTCTCGCTGTAGTTAATTTACATTGTTTTTCTGATTTTTTTTTGTCTTTTGTTATCTTTTCCTCGACGTCTATAAAAATCTTGACAGCAGTTAGAACTTGATGCTGTAAAACAGGCTAGAAACAGTGACAAATGTGGTTTTTTGCTCTCCTGCTTGCCACTGTGCTCCAGAAGACTGTGAATTTACCATCAAGCTTCTGCAGAGTTAGAACCTCTCTTTTAAGCTCAGTAATAATAGGTAAAATCCTACTCCCTGGCTGCACCATATAATCATTATTATCTTACAAATCCGAAGTACTTTGCGTAATCTTCAAGACTGTGTTCCTAGTACTGTGCTTTAGGAGAAAATAGAAGGATCATAATTTTGAAAATTGCATTTTGTTGCATCTTTTGCCAATTCCCTGAGATAAAAAGGGTTAATTTTCCCATGCTCCATACTTTGTACAAACTTTGTATCAGTACAATTAACTCTGGTGAGCCAGAACAGGGCCTTTACTGTAGATTTTCCTTGTTGGTTGATTCCTTTAGCTTGGTTGTGGAAAGACCTAAAGGGGTTGCAAGAATCTCCAGTTTGGATTAGATGCAAATTATTCCTAATTTACCTCCCAGATATCAGTTGTTCTTCTGATCCGTACTTTAACTCGAAGCTTAATATTGGTTTTCCCTAAAAAGAGTTGTGAGGTTGATTTTTGACTCATTAAGTTTTATTATTAAAAAAGATCTGTATAGCTATGGCTGCACTTTTTTTTTAAAGTGCCAAAGAAATGTTGGATAGCTGCAGAAGTAACCCAGAGAATGAGTGGAAGTGATGAAGAAATAAGTCCATACAAATGCTGCCGAGCTGGAACCTGTGCACTTTGTTCTACATTGCAGTTTCATGCTGAAACTTATGTAAAAGCGCCGTATGGGATGAAACTTTTAGGTGTATTAAACCCATCCCATAATGTTTATTTTTGTATATGGACAAGAGATTACAGCTTTTTCCACTGAACTTCCAAAGTCATCATCAAAAGCGATCGTTACTTCGCGAACACTTTGTAGTCTGGTATCTGTCCTACACTAGTTAATTCATGTAAATCTAAAGAAGTGGTTGCAGGCAGGATGGCATCAGAAATATGGAAATAGAGCATCTGGGTAGAAAGGGTAGGTTTTTGCAACGTTTCCATTGAAATTATTTTCTCCTGCCAAGTGAACAGATGCAGTGAAAACAGACAGTCTTATCGGCAGCCTTTCTTTTGGGGAGAATAAATGAGTGAATGATCTATCAAAACATTTTTTGCATTTGATTAAACAGATGATATTTATAGCAGTTCTAAATATAAACCAAACTGAGGCAAAAAAGAGGAAGGTTCACAAAGAATGGCCACTCTACAAAGTCAGGTGCTGTTCCTGTACCCAAAAGTATTTTTAAATTCCTATTTCTTCACCTAAGCTGAGTGAGTGCAGTTCACTCCGAGGCTGTTTAGCAGACTTACAGTCCTGATGCTCATCCTTTGGTCTGATGCTGTGGGCTGCAGAAATGTTTGCTTATAGATTTCCTTTTGTTTCACATTAGAATAACAACAACTTACCTAAGGGTTTCAAGAGTCTGCCTTTTTCATATGTTACAGTACAAGTTCTGGAATAAATAGCTGGAAAGGCTGAAAATTTAGTAGTGGGATAATAGAAGAATTTGTACCTTGCAGGAAAATACAAGATTTTGACATTTGGTTACATTCTGAATAGAATATTAAGTTATTATTAAAATATACTTCAGGTTAATTTTAATGTCACTTAGATATGAATGTTTAAAGATTTTGTTATATGATAAAAATAGAAATGAAAAATTCTCCTGAAGTCTTGCAAATGAAATGTTTGATTTATCAAAACATTCCTAATTCTTTTAAAATGTGATTTTGCCAGAACTAATTCATGTCATGAGAAATTTCAGCTTTGTTGAAATGTAACTTTCTGCTGGGAAAGGGAACCAACACCTGACCAGGGCTGCCTGACTAGAGCCTGCTGGTCAGATTTAATTCCTTTGCCAGAAATTACGTGGGTTTTAACCCACTGACCATTGGTATGATACTGTAATGCTGGGCTTTTTTGTTTCTGTCTTTTTCCAAACTGAGCTACATCTTCTTATTAAAATAATTTTGCATTTGTTCTGAAAAATTTCCATGTTTTTGTAGTTTATATAAACTCCCTTGCAATAAGGCAAGGCAAATCCTTTTATGTTGCTGCCCCTTTTATGGAAGTCTCCTTTGGCCACTTTTATTTGTGATTTTGCCTTTTCCCTTGATTATGTATTGGGATTTCTGTTAGACTCTTTAGCATTCTGTCCTGCTTTTGGGTTACAGTGTTCATCTTTGGAGCTTGTTGTCTCTGTGTTTCTTTATCAAGGGAGGCAGGTTTTTTATAACTGCATTTTCTTTACATTGTTAGCAAACCCAAAAATTTTCCTGAAATAAGAGTTTTCATTGCTTAATGTAAGATTTCATCATGAGTAATCCTTAGTCATTTAATTCTACATCTTTTAAAATGTCTTTTCTAAGATGGTCAAACTGACATTTGTGTTCTCTGTCAACATAGTATTGAGTCTAATACTTTGTGTTCCCTGCTTTCCAGGGAACAATCTGAACCCAAAAGATATCATTATTTGAGTGTTTTTGCTCAGATATTCAAATGCTAGTATGGAAGATGATTATTGACTTTTCGCTTAAACGATGTAGTCTTCTGCAAAAATCAATTTTCCTTATATATTCACCAGCTGTATTTAAGAACTAGCATTTGGCTAGCACTTTTCACAATTTAAAATAGAAAAATCTCTCATGCGGTGGCTTTCCTTAAGAGATCTCCAACACTTTGCTGTCACATTAATCTGTTTTTAAATAGAGGAAAATTGAGGCAGAGATGTAGAAATTTGTCCCAGAAAACTCAGTGGCTGAAGCAGGCAGGAAAAGAGAAAACAAATCAAAAAAGAGAAACCAAGCATTGGTATCTGTCCTGCTGGACTGTCAATTATTAAGTGAATCTATTCAATTCACAGGAGACTAATTTATATCTCTTAGGCTCTAAGAATCCTGTGTGTTCCATGTTTCTGGATAGACAGATGGATGCTCCCTTCACATGTCTGCGTTACTTTTGGAATCACACTGTGAACTGAAGGTCCTGCTCTACCTTGTCTTGAACACGTTCCCATGAGCACTGTGAATAGCCTGTTAAATATGGATGATCCATCTTGATTTTCCAGATGAGTCAGGAAAAAATACTGGGAATTTTTTCTCGACAGGTGTAAGCCAATTGGTGTAGAGAACTGAAGTCTCCAAGGCATTTCCCTGGCCCCCAAGGAACCCTTTGGCTTCCAGCCATCGGCTTTTTGCCATCAGCTGCATCCTGTTCCTGGCAGTAGCGCGCCCCAGGAAAGAGCACAAATCTCTCTCCTGGTGAATTAGCACTCAGAACTCTTTCCCCCACGTTTGTTGGCTTTGGAGTAGGCTCCTGACATACTTTTTGCAATTTGTGTGCCCCGCTCAGAACTAGTTGCAAACATTTCCTTTGGAAAGCTGTTTATGAATGGCAGCCTGGCCTTCCTCTGGTGACTTCTCCTGCCATTTAGCTCCCTATTTGATTTTCTCATGTTGATCTTTGAAATGGCAGTGTCTGGTTTTCCTTAGAGTTCCTGGATCCTGAGTCCTGGGTTTTGCACAGACAACCTGTCCCATGTTATGTAGCAGAGGTGGAATCTGGAAAGGTTTTGGCAGGACGGCTCTAAGAGGTGTCTTAGATGGCTCTAAGATCTAGAACCTGAGCTGCCACTAAGAACTTGGTCTTCTGAAAGGATTGAAACTGGCTCCCACTAAAGTCATGGAAGGTAATAATCTCACTTATTTATGGAAGACATATGGCAAGAAGCCTTCTAGAATGCAGTAGGATTATTTTTGCAGTGTAGGTTATTAGCATTGACCCTGGACTACAGCAAAACAGAGACACGAAACCTTCTGTCTGCGAAATAGCTCCCAAGTTGTAACCAAATGCTTGAAATTGCAAGACTTGGCTGTTCAAAACTGGGAAGATGGGTACAAGAATACAGCTGATGTCTCAAAAGAAATAAAGTGTTGGTTTGTAGAAGTTTGGAATTGCTAGTCTCAGGAAAACCCAAGCTCAGTAAAAGGCTTGGTCTTTTAGAAAGGCTGCACTCAGTTGAGAGACCAGTCCCTGCTTTCCTCCCAGGACTGCAAAATTACAACTTTCAGGTCACACTTAGAAAGCAATTGGACGTAATCTGTACCTTTTGCACAGCATAAAAGAACTAGATGAGATAATCAGGCACCAGCGTGTCCTCAGGTCTTTTTAAAATACTGAGATCACTCCAGGGTGTGCTTATGATGATTTCCCCTCCTCCATCTCCTGTCTGCTGAGGCAACTGCTTCTCTTGTGTCTGTTCACCATAGGTGTTGGCCAAGTGATCCCAACCTACCACCACTACTGCCACAACTTGAGTTGTCTTCTCTGGTGGAGCACTCCCTGTTTCAGCACTAGAAAGGTGAAGTGTCTAGGCCAAGTTCATCATCCGGACTCCACAGTCAGTGGAGAAAGTTGAACACCTCCAGAGTGTAATTCATCCCATCCAAAAATAGATGTTTAAGACAGGAAGAATGAATCACTCTCTGGGGGTTGGTGCACGTCTCTCTGTTCACTGATGATAAAAGAAGTCTAGACAATTACCTTAACCTAGACATCCAGCTGTAAGACACCTTCAGCTGCGTGAGATCGAGCTGTGCTTTCAGGTCCCTAAGGACCGATTTCCACCCCCCTGTTCAAATGAGAAGTAGTTTTCTGATTTCACAGCAGCTTTCAAGCTGAAGTCACTGACAATCAGAATCTCAGTGAGCCACATATGGCAGTTTTACCATGACTGAATAGCTTTTTAATGAAAGGGTTTTTACCCTCAGTCCCATCTGGGAGTTATCCATGAGAAGTTGATGGTGTTTTGAGGAATATTTCTTTCTATTACTTGCTGAATCATTGCCACCATTAAATATTGCTGCATAATTTCCTCCCAAGGAGTCTGTTGCATGTAGATAATATTCCAAATGTGGTCCCCATTGATTACTTTGATCGAACACATGCCACACATGATGTTCTCCACGAGCCAGAGCACAGCTCTTCAGATGGTGGTTGCAAACATTCTCATTTGTGAATTCATTTCTTGTGGTCTGAAGTTCATCTCTCATCTCCTCTCTTGCCTTCCTATGAGCTTGCTCGTTAAAGCATTTGGGGAAAGGCAGACAGGGAAAGGCAATGGATGACTGCAGAAGGCAACAGAGCACCAAGACCATAAGGAGCATCCACAGAGCCTTGGAGAAGGAAACCACAGTGGAGGCAGCTGAGAGGAGGGAAAGCCTCCAGCAGTGGACGACCAAAGAGCTGGAGTTGCCAGTTCCCAGTCTACCACTGCAGCTCCTCACTGCCCACCTTGCCCCATGGAGGTGACCAGCGCCGGAACAAAGCTGGCAGAGCAATCCAGGGTACTTGGATGTTGGCTGCTCCCCTTCCCAGCCCAGAACTTAGGGCAAAGCCAACTTCAACTGGTGTTCCCATGAGTGAGCAGAGGCCAGCACAGCCCAGCTCCAACCCCAGGTGGTTGTCCTTGCCCCCAGGACAATGGTTCCTGTCTCCATTTGATTGCAGAGCAGATAGGAGAGGATGATGATGTCTCCAAGGGGACCAAGGGTTCCCTGGCAGAGGTGGGCAGATGTTTTGCTCCATGGGCAGGGTGGACTGGTGGAGAAGAGACTTCAGGGAGCCAGGCTGTGTACCTAAAGCTTCCATCCCAGGTAGGTTAAAGGGTTTGGAAACTACACAGCTTTGGCATCTTTTGGAGAAGAACATCTTGGCTCGCCTTGAAATATGTGAAGATTTAATTCCTTTGATTTTTGCTTTTAGATTATTTTTTGCCCTTGCTGTTTTAAAAATTCAATTCAATGTGGAAACACAGTCTTCAAGGAAAATACTTGAAAAACATACTGACCAATATGGTTAATGGAAAACATTCAATTTTTCAAGATGCCTTTTGTCTCTCTGTTTTGGAAGACGGCAGGAAGTTTGGATGAATCCTGAAATGTTTGGGTTGGTTTTTCTTTTTCGCACGTGTATGTGAATTTTCCAGTTGCCAGAAAAAATAATTTGCCCAGTGATGTTACAGGTGCCTCTTTGCTTCCCCTGCCAAGACATCTGCCCACTGCTGCCTGCAGGAGCTCTTGGTGGAGTCCAAGCCGAAGCAATGGATGTGTTTCTCTCAGGGAGTTCCCTGCTTCATCCCTCGCTGTGTCAGAGCCGAACGCATCCTGCCAAGATTCAAGCAAATATTCCAGAAAAGGTTGAGATATTCGCTATTGTACAAGAAGTACCCTGAAGCAAAAACAGAGCTGCGAGACACCGTCACACCGAGTCGCTTCCCCCACCCCGGCAGGCACCATGCCGTACCAGACAAACTCCTCCAGATAGGATCCAGGCAGAGATGTTTGCTTAACACAGCAGCTCTTTGAAAAGGCAAATAAATGGACAGTGAAGCTACACAGACGTGTCACTGTGCAGCGATTTCCGTTTAGCATTTACGTTTAGTGCCAGGAAACCCTGACTCATGAATATGAAATCAGAAGGAAGGGAAAAAAGCAGTTGTTCATTATTAGAGCTTCGAATTGGCCATGTGGTGGAAATTAGCATTAAAAACCATGCAGGTTAAAAAGAGAGGGGCTGGCTCTGAAGGTCCAGGAGGCTTGAAGAGCCTGGCTCTTCAACCAGGGGATGAGCTTTTGTGGGGCCCTCTCTGCTCTCAGGCTTTGCCCATGGGGAGTTGCTGCTAGAGAAGAGCCCTGGAGCTCAGGGTTACCCATGATGAAGCTCTAGCTCATCATGAGGTGGGGAAAAGCAGGTCCTGAATATTCCTGGAAATCCTCCAAATTTACATTGAGGCAATGGTGAGCAAAGGCAGGGAAGAAGAGCTACTTAATAATTACCAAGAATAAGAGACATAATCAAGAGAAACCTCCAAGAAAACAGATCAACCTCAGATAGAAATCCGGAAGTCCCTAAAGGAAGCTCACATTTAACTGAGACTCACTGGGGTAAAAATGAAGGAACCCACAGCCCTGATGCTTCTGCAGGTGGGATGCCTGTCTCTGCCCCTCACCTGCACCCTAGAGCTGAGAAAAGCCTCTGTGATCCTGGGGTGAACCTGGCTCCCTTCAACACAAGCTATCTTCCTTCCAGCCATGAGCCTTCTTTCTGTGCCTATTTCACCTCAAAAAAGCTGGGCTTGTGCTGCCGAGGAGGGATGTGGGTCAGAATCACAGAATCATAGAATATCTTGAGTTGGAAGGGGTCCAAAAGGGTCATTGAGTCCAGCTCCTGGCCTTTCACAAAACAACCAACCCCAAGAATCACACTAGGCACCTGAGAGAGTCGTCAAACTTTTCTTGAACTCTGGTAGGCTTGGAGCTGCAACCACATCCCTGGGGAGCCTGTTCCAGTGCCCAAACACCCTCTGGGCGAAGAACCTTTTCCTAATGTCTCTAAGAAGAGTGATACTATTGCAGCAAGTATTTTTGGTGGTACTGGGAAGGAAGAAGCAAATAAAGACATTGCTGCAGGGTGGCAAGGGCTTGATTTCCAAAGCAGCTCCTTGCATCAAACCCTGGGAGCAGCTCAAGGCAACAAGGAAGTGTGTCATCCCGTCCATGTCTTCATCTGAAGCCTCCCAGCTGTGCTGTATAAGTACCCCTCTGTTTCCTTGCATTTCGGTAATTCCAGTGCCCTTAAAATACGACAAGAGCTAATCTATCAGTGTGGGCCACAGCAGCTCACAGTAATAGCAAAGCATTTGGCTGATACCCCTGGCCTGGAGGATGCAAGGTGCCAGGCAGGAGGTTGGACAATGGGATGGGTGGGCAAGTGCCCATGGGACAGGACAGATCTGCCAGGGTGCTCCTCACCCAAGCGTCCCCGTGCCACCTCTGCCTTCAGTGACAGCACTGGATCATGGTTGTTTTGCAGACCCAGGCTCTTCCCCAAGGCCAGGCCATGGGAAGCTGCTGACAGGGCTCTGCTCCACCCCGTGCAGCTATGACAGCTTCAGAGAGTCGTTAGCAAGCAAGGCGCGCTTGACGTGAATAATTAAAATACCTGCTGTGCTTTTAAATAGTTCAGAGCCAGCCTTGGAGCTGCATGTGTGAGCGATGGCTGCTGTCTTTGGAGGAGGCCGGAGGAAAGAGGAGGGCTCATATCCAGTGGAAAATTAAGGGCTTGGTGCTGCTTCTGGCAGGAGGAGGCATGATGCTGGCAGCTTCCACAGGGATGCAGGCAGTCCCTACTCCTGAGTGAGACTGGAGGCTGACACAGCTCTCCTTGCTGATGAACAGACATCACAGCACAGAACTCTCCAAAGTCTCCTCTCTGCCAAAAATTTGAGCAGCAGTGGAGCTCAGCACCCACCCTTCCAGCTGCCCCAGGGCTCTCATGCTGGTTCAGCTCTCCAAACCTGTGGGATGAGGACGTGGAGCAGGGGAACAGGGACAGCCCCACAGCCTTGGGGCTCCATCAGCACTGGCAGCGTGGGGCCCCTCAACTGAGCACACACAGGTGGGGTCTGGGGAGAATGCACTGTCTTTTCCAAAGATTTCCCCAAGATATCAATTAGACACTGAAATCAAAACAGTTTCTGCATGAACAACTAACAAAGAGTTCCCTGCAGTCTCTCAGCAGCCAGACTCCCTCTGTTCCTACCCCCAGCTGCCTCGGAGTTTGTATCAGAATAGCACTGAAGGGCCCCGTGCCCCAGCATGGAGCAGCTTTGTGGAACAGGGGAGGATATCAAATGCTGTGGCTGTGTCAGTGCTGCTGGAGCGTGGAGCTGGGAAGCTGTAAATCATCTCTTCTTGTGAAAGAATGGGTTTCTGGGCAGGGGATGGAGGGAAAACTGACATTCCCCATGAGTTAGTTTCAGATTGAATTAAACCATTGTTTGGCCATAGATATATATCTTTATATATATATATATATATATATATTTTGCTGTGGGGACTCCGAACAATTCCAATTTGGTGTCACTGTGCAGTGATTTTTTTTCCTCTTTTTTTTTTTTTTTTTTTT